>CAEMYA010000024.1:492991-511126 GCA_903131615.1 Diplodus sargus
TGTCTACAGAGGGCCCAAAGGATGCTAAAAGAATGTGCGCATATTTTGCATTGCTTACATATGCACACATTTTTCATTATTTTATAAGTATAAACAGTATATTCTGATGTTTATATTCTTTGTTGATAACCTAAGTGATTGTGACTGCTTTACAAATGAGAATGTTTTTGTTTTTTTGGGGGGGTTTTTTACAAACGAAACAGGAGACAGAATGTCAGCAGAAAGAGAATTTCTGAATTTCAACAACAGGAGCACAGAACATATGAGGTTTCTGCGCAGAAACAGAGCATTGTGCATATTGAGAACTGTGAGTTCACTCGCGGCGGCCTGTCTCCCCTCCAGAAGCAGATTCTCATCCATTCTGGCCCTCCTTCAGCAAACAGGCCGTCTTGTACGATACGCATTGTACAGTGTGCTCCTAGCCAAAACTGACAGACACTAAACAAAAATAACTGCGGGGAAACAATGGGCGGTTGGACACTTTCTGTTCACACTTCTTCTCTCTTCATCCGTTCGGCCTGAGATGACTCCCTGACTCGAATATATACCCTCAAACCAATAAACAACCTTGAAAACAACCCATGAATGTAAATGTCAAGCACATCCCAAATTGCACAGCCACATACATGCTTACACATCTCTTCCATCCTCCTGCTTCCCCCTACCGTTTGATTTATTCATGGGGGCTGATTAGGCTGCAAGGCCAATATAAGCTGGTTGCATCATTGTGTGGGCAAATTGCTGTTGGTCTGAGCTGCTTGCTAGATTTACAGCACCTTAATGGGGCAAAATTGAAGAAGCAATGGTCGGTTTAATTAAGGAAGCTGACAGAGCTGAAGAGCAGCTTCCACGGCACTGATGTGGGCATGCAGAGAGCGCTGGACTGGGTGACTGATGAAGGGTAGCTAGGTGTGTGTTTACATGTGTTTACCATTATTTATTCAAGAACCTGTACTGAGCACTTTCCTGCTTCCTCCAGCAGGCCTTTATCACGGTCATGCAGAGCTGCATATTCCCACTTGGGAGCTGCCAGTTCCCTGCTAGAGAAAATTGGGCATTAAGGCCAACTGCAAGTCTTAAAGGACGAGTCTTATTTGCATAGTTTTGGCCATCGTTCCTTTGGCAATGACAACTTTGTGCTAACAAAATTAATCTACTTAGATTTAACTGATTTTCTTTTTTTGCTCTCTTGGTGGCAGCACAGGCAAGTTTGGAAACAACACTGACATATTATTACCTTCAGAGTTGACGTTGGCAACATGTTTGCAGTAATAGTAGCTTTTTTGCACAGCGAGCCGATGTAGTGACATTGACATTTATGTGGACCATTATCACAATCATATTTCTGGCAACCTGGGGAATATGAGTCCAATAGTCTGTTTGTGTTCTCTGGCGACTATCATATTGCATTATAACAATATCTGGATGTTTAGCTACCAAACTATGTTCACCAGCTAGTCACCTTTTGTTTCCATCTGCCCTTTGATGCTGGGAAGGTAGTGTACTTGGACTTAAGATGTAGTGGTAAGAGTGAACCATAACAGTAAAAAGTCTTCTGTTGAGCTATCATGTGGACCAGACAAGTTGCTTTAGACTTTCATATTGTGTGCAGTCCAATATTGCGATAGACCAATTTGTACCATGAAGGTTTTTTTTGCAAAAAGGATGAATCCATGCATAAAAAATGTCAGGTGATGGAGTATAAGAGTGAGAAAGTCCACATGGGTTGGAGGGTGGGATTGATGTCTGGATCAAACAAGCGCAGAACAGAACTTCCACTCTTGTGTGAAATGCTACGGAAGGTGAAAACTACAAAACATAAAAATATATATATATATGTATATGTATATGTGTATATATATATATATATATATATATATATATATATATATATATATATATATGTATACATACATATATATATACATATATATGTAGAAAGAAGTAGAAGAACCAAGCTTATGAGCTCTAAAACATCAGACCATATGAAAAAGAAAACTGACATTTAAAAAACACTTCTATCTGGGTGAGCGAACAACAAAATGACTTTTAAAAGGGGCTGGTAGCAGCAGTTCAATTAGAGCATAATGGAAAACAATGAAGTAAAAGATAGAGTATAAGTCTGTTTGGTATATTTCTGCTCCCTTGTGGTCAAACATTTTTTCAACTCAGTTTTAGTTCTAAAACTTAGTTTTAGTTTTAAAACTAAAACATTTACTTAAACCTGCCCTCAGCGATAGAGGGGGGAATCGATACAACAACACTGGCACACTGATGAAGACTTGAATACAACTCTGATTGGAATCCAGCAATCATCTACTTGTGTAGCATTCGCTAAAATCAAAGTTGACGTGTGTGAGCGTGTCCCTGTCCCTGTGTGAGCACGAGTGTCTCTAGTTTAACCCAGGCATTATATAATTCCCCACAGACCAGTTACTTTGCTTTTATTTTCCCAGGAAGTTTCGGAGCCATCCTGCCGTGCCTCATGTGTGAGAGGCACAAGGCGAAGGCACCCTGAGGAGCTGGCTCAGCTGCTCACCGCCGCCTGTTTAAGACAATGAAGCTGTGGCAACTGATGGGACAACGCTCTAAGATGTATGTTAGACATATGGGAGTTCAATATTATTAACGGTATTTGTCGCATACTGGCTCCCATTTTTCCTCTATTATCAAATACGTCTATTTAAAATATACCAGTAACTGATCTCCACATAAACAGCTTCCATTCAGTCTCAGGTCACAAGTTAAACAACATTTTTTGAATCTTTCTCAAAGATGTAAAAGCATTCCTTTTGCCCTTGTGAGGCACTACACCAAAATAAACATTTTTGTATGAGATGCTCCATGAAAATGACTTGTATCTGAATGTAGGGCTTCCAGCTGTGAATGAGACATTGTTCCAGATCCCAGTCAAATCAATACAGTTGCCATCTCTCATGGGTCTTAGCATTATTCATTACTACAAGCTGCGTCTCAGCCGAGCAGATTAAACAGAAACTGGTTCAATCCACTGATCCACCGAATAACTCTACACAAGAGAACAAAATCTCACTCATTAATGTTTTCAGATGCTGCTGTCAAAGATTTGTTTACATGAGTAATATAGGGAGGGAATTGGGCGCATATGTTCAATTATAATCAGCTGTGAAACAAACAAGAGACACCTGCAACCTGCATTTATGTGCTCGAAAAATTTCAGATTGGGCCTTTAAATTCATCCTCTTCAGATCTGAACTGGCAGCTGTATTATTGACATCATAATAACAGCATTTATAATAAGTTACCCCAGTAGGTGAGACACAGATTAGCTGGATTTGCTTTCATACGTGTACTACAAGCAGTAATAGCACTGCAAATGGCACTACAAGTCATTACATTTGCAGCAACATAGTCAAGAGGCCGTTCCTCTGATGACCAGCAGCACCAGGTAACAGTTATTTCCTCTGTGGAAACTAAGCTAAGTTCCTTCTTTTCCAAAAAGCTGCTGAAAGCCAGAGTCCGATCTGGATGCTGCTGTAACAACTGCCGTGGGTCCATCATCCAAACGGCGTCGCAGTCCGGATGAGCGGGATAATACTGCAGAGGAGGTGATATAGTAGGATCCTGTACCTGTTTTGTTGGTTTTCTTTCATAGCGTAAAACATCAATTATCATCCATGAACATACAACTAAACACCTGCAGTGTGTATTTGGGTTTTCCGCCATGATTTCTCTATGCCACAGTTAAGAAGATGACTCCTTCACCATGGTATAAATGTTATAAATCTGGGATGCTATAGTTGTTTATGTCTTAGCTATAGCACAAAGATAGAAAACTGATATATTTTCTGGCTTTGACACTGAGGAGTGTCAAGACCATTTGCACATAATGTTTCCTGATATTTCTTCCATTTCCCACCAGTTAAAGGTTGTCGTTTTTTTTGGTTTTTTTGTGGGATGAGGATTATATAAATCAAGGATCTAAAAACAGAAGATGCTGTATCCTGTGTAGATAGTGAATCCCCTTGAGGTAAATGTGCTCTATGTGATATCATCAAGTAAATAAAATTGATTTGACAACAGGGATTACTGTATTGCATAGCCAGTTATGTGGACTCTTAATTGTAAAGATACTATAAGTATTTTTTATTGGGTTATGGAACAGCCTGAATTTAATACTGAAAACCTCTATTTGACCTACATACCATCAGGGAGAAGACTGTCTGTTTCTATCAAGATTATAGTCATTGTTAATTCCTGTCACCTGTCTTATTATCAAATTAAAATTGCTTTTTTTTTATTGCAGAGTGCTTTGGATGAATTGAGGAGTCTCACAGCCTGGGGAAAGACGCTGCTCTACAGTCTGGTGGTACAGTATGGCACTAAAACAAAGTTTAATTAATTTTACCATCATTATATTAGTTATTAATCTTATAGAGACCAAATTAGAACATTACCTCATTGTCACTCATCCGGCAAACAGCTGTGCTCAGAAAAGATAAATAGTTTTTGAAAAAGTTGCCTCATGAAGTCTTTTTTTTTTTTACAAATCAATAATGCTGCTTGTGTGTGTGTACGCAACGGCAACGCAAATATGATGCACTTCGCTTGATAGCATTCTGAGTGGACAAAAATCTCCACAGGGGAAAATTTAAATGCAAATGTGCTTCCAGTGTAAACTGCTGCAAGTGGTTGATTATAGAATCTTTTAGTCATCACTTGATCAGCTTAACTTCTCTCACATTCTTAGCTTCATGGAAAAATGCTGCCTTGTTTGTGAGCAAGCTATGTCACTAAACTATTAAACACAGGCGCTCGCAAACTGTGTACTCATCCGTCCTTTGAAAGGATTCCTTCAAAGCTTTTCTACCTCTGACACTGCCTTGTTTCTATGTTTTGGAAGTCTGAATAAAGCTACTCAGAAAACTGTGTTAGCCTTGAGGTCTTCCTTGGTTCCCATGCACCCATCAGCACAATCACTGCACTTTGAAACAAACTACAGGCCTGCAGCACATGTCCTATCCTTATTGCAGGGGCGGGAGGAAGGCCTCTCAGTGGTTCCAATATTGTTTCAGACACTGTGAAACACTTTATTCAGCATCGTTAATAATTTACTTGAAACGTAAAACTTCAAAATTAAAAATTGCAGATAAACCGAGAATTCGAATTCGAGGCTTTTGAAGACCCAGCATACACTCGCGGCTGGGATAGTAAGTCCCACCGTTCCCTCACAATGATACCACTGAAGCACGCTTGAGATAAGGATTCAAATAAATTGAATTTTGGTATGAAATACATTTTGCAGGAGGACAGTTTGATTTGACAGTTTTTTGTTACAGCTTGCAAGTATTTCACAAGTACTATTCTGTTTTGAATATGTTTTATTTTCTCTCATATTTCTGGTTCAGTAAATGTCACTGATTATTAACTCAGAGGAGCTACTTCTTGTTTCCCCGGCTGGCTACTAACCAAAAAAGAGAAACCCTCTGACAAAAATAATCATTTTTGGTCCACTTCTTCAACTTTTTCAATCAATCTTGAAAAGAGCCTCTATTCAATCCATGAAATAACCAAAGGCACATTCGGCAAGAGAACAGAAAGTTTCAAAGAAACGGTGAACAGAATACTATTTAAGTGTTCTACTTTCTTAAATACAGATTCTACAAATGTCTTAAGAAGAAAGACCTAATCTGGGTGTGTGTTTTTTCTCTCACAGATTGATTAAAAGCTAAACAATCATGATAGAACAAGCCAATCCCCTTTTATTTTCAGCCTTGATTCAAAATGTATCTGCATTTGCTTTGTGTTTCTCTGTGAGGTTACAAAAGACATGATTTATTAGTCTGACATGCACCCTAACTGCTGCGGGACTAAGAGGAGCTTCCTGAACACACCTCCTTTATCTTTTCCTGCTTAAAGCCCTGAAATTGCAATCAGAGATACACAGACATCGGCACACACACACACACACACACACACACACACACACAGCCGTAAAAGCTGAGACATAAACCATTGTACTATAGTGTATAGTTCATCTCTTATTCATTAACTAACCTGATGCTGGACTTATAACCTGAAAGCTCCAGTTTTACACTTTTAATGTGTCTGTTTTTTTCCGTCTTCTTGCATCCTCTGTATGTGTTTTGTGTGTGTGTGTGTGTGTGTGTATGTGTGTGTGAGTGTGTGTGTCAAAGAGAGAGAGAGAATATGTGTGTGTGTTTATAGAGGTCCATAGGAAACAAAGGGGCAAGTTTGTGTGCATTATCCTCCTTTCATAGAAAGGGAAAACATGAACCCATTAAGGCCTCAGGGCTTATCTATTAGCCGGGAACAATCTCAATGACCTTTCTGTCTTTGCTAATTTCACACAATGGCCTGACCTTTAAGCATGTCTGTCGCAGACATGCGGCTAGTTAAAGATCTTTGCCGCAACAATGCTGCCTTATCCTGCCCGCAGACGACAAAGCGGTCTGTAATTATCTCCTCTATTATTACTGAGCCTCTCGCTTTTCTCATTCCCTGCTCGTGCAAAAGTTCTCCACTTATTGTGATTCAAAATTCATGCGCGTTTGTAAATAATCTACTGTATATTAAACACTCCTTCTGATAAATTGTCTTGCCTTATAGTCAATTTCAGCTTTGTTGTGCCGTTGCATTTTTGATGAGCATCGTAGGACTGTGCAGGAAGGTTAAGAGCGGCGTAAAGTTTGCTTCTAATAATCAAATTTAAAAGTCTTTGTTCCTCAGTGGCTGGTACTAAGATCACTTATTTGGGGCAAAAGTACCCATATAACAATTAAAAAGTATTAAATTGACATGTAAAAGTCCTGCATTAAAATCCTAAAAGGACACATTTCCAAGTATCAAAAGACCGACTCTAAAAGCAGCTTATTTACAACCCAGGCTTTGTTGTTAGGCAGCTCGTACTGGTCGTAGCAATAACCAACCACTGTCTGTGTCTAGTGTAAAATTAAAAGTCAATGGTGAGTGGATTTAGCTTGCTCATGCAGTTAACTTACAGTATGTTATGTATATCACATAAATGTAGTTGTTTGTAACATACAAGCATCAGTAACTGAAGGTACAAAAATTCCTTATTTTAACTCAAACCACAATGTTTTCCTAAACACAACCATATAGTTTTCTCATGTAAGCCTGACCAAACTGAGATTGTATAACAAAGTGCACCAGTTGCAGCTACGCCGCAACGCCACCACGCTCATGTTGTTTTGGGAGTCACTGGCGACCGACCTATTCGGTCAGTGAGAAAATGAGGATGTGTTGGATATATCTGGCATAACTGCCACTAGGAATCTGAACACATTTAACGTACACAGATTGAAAGGGCTTCCTGGAAGCTGGTCGTTAGCAGACTCCATCTCAGGCACTGCGACGAGGCACTTGAACATGCATGAAGTCACATCCTTTGAAATGTCGAGGAAAATCTGACCCAAGTCCTTCACAAAGAAATCCAAATCCAGCAGCATTAACTACTTTAACAACTCATCTGAAGGCTTGAAGGCAAAGGTCAAATTTTTCGACATTTAGTTAAAATCCATTCACATCTGACCAAAAAAAAAGTGATCAATACATATAAAGTTGATTAAATAATTAATCAATAGAAAACTAATTTGTATCTTTATTCAACCATTCTAAGATATTTGAGAGGGATATATCTGTTTGCTTTCACTGCTAACAACAAACATCCATCCCTTTTTGTGAGGGGGCATCTTTGGTCTAATCTTCAGCAATGCATTATATTGTATGTTTTTTTGTATTTTTTTTTGTATTTTTTTTTTTACAGATAACCTTAATCTAAGTAAACAAACCAATATTTACAGCTATACAATTATTTCAAGAAAAAGTACAACAATTCTGTCTGAAACCTAGTAGAGCTGCTCTCCCACCGACACTGAAGTATAGGAGGTGTTGGTAAACTTTTGTCTGACAATGCTAAAAGTTTGTTTTCTTTCAATTTGTGGCATTACAGAATTTGCTCAAGCATGTCTGTGCCCTGCGTTTGTCTTCTTCGCCCACTTTTTCACAATCATGGTCATTTGATTTCCCTCAGCGGCTTCTTTAGAGGAACAGAATAGAGGCTTAAGGATGAGCATAAACTGAGCCCCTTTTCCTCCATGGCTTCATTTAATTGACTAATCTGCTCTGCCCTGCCCATGAGCGCAGTAAGCCAGTCTTTGACTCAATGAGGCCCCTCACTTCAGATAAATGAAAGAAAGAAAGAAAAAAAAAAACATCCAAGACTGGAGCCGGATTTTGCCCTAAACAGAGAGGGAGCGGAGAGACTCGTGAATTCTATTAAGATGTATGAGAAGACAGTTGCCAAAGCCACTTAATCGCGCTTCCGTTCTGTTTAATCCTAGCCTGGCAGATGTGTGCCTGTAGGTGAAGCAGGACGGGGAGACGATGATGAGTCATGTGGCCAGCCCCCGAGAAGGAAACTCGGAAAACAAAAGACACGGAGCCACACATCCTCCTCGTGCTAATGAACAACTTGAACTCAGGTAACAAGCGGATGAGCCAGTTTCCACGTAAAGAGCTGCTCCCTTTTGGCAGCCGCCGTGTGAAGTTTCTGCACGAGCGCGGCCACGGCGGCTGCCTGAGTGGGTGTTGGATATGCTGGGCCCTAAATTTAGACGCGGAAGCCTTCTGTCACCTCTCTCTCACACCCTCTCTCCGTCTCTCTTGGGGTTTTTTTTCCTCCACAGGATTATTTGTCTCCTCCGCCTTCACCCGCTATCATCGGCAACATAAAACAGAGCGTGTAAATCGAGCCGCAGACTATTAGGAGAGGCAACAGCTGTAGCCATAAATTTGCATGATGGACAACGGAGGAGGTCAGTGTCGGGAGAGTCCTCACACCTGTGGACATGACCTGTGGTTAAACATTTTGATGTAGTGCAAATGGGAAAATGTTTCAAACAACTGCGGCCAACAGCCATTCTTCATGACACCTCTCCGCCCCCCCACCTCTCCGCCCCCCCTCCCTGCTGCCGTGCAGTATGTTGTTTGTATTGATGCTGACGCAGTGACTGCTTACTTTATTTGCCGAAAACCTCGACCCTCTCAAATCACATCTAAATTCTGTCTGTGTATCACAGACTGAACGCTGCGGGGGTGAAATATCTGCCCATACATCATCCCTGCTGACATTTCCTCAAACCCATAAAAAACATTACACAACATTCATCCCGATCGCGATGCTGTTAAAATCACTCATCTATATGCAAAAAACACTTGAGAAGGAAATTTAATGGCGCAAGCACAATGACCAACGCACAGTGCTAGAGGCCTCCACTTTATCAAACATGTATCCGGCTGCCTCCCCAATGGCTGCAACTTTTAATTAATTGAGTGCTTTTGCTCATTATTAAGCATATGTGGATAACAGATGGTGTAAAAATGATGAAATAATTTGTCTATTTTCGCCGACACGTAATCACGTTGGACTTTTTCATGAGTTAAAGGCGCTACTTGTGAGAACATTTCATTTTTGAGTCTTGTTCCCAACTCGTTGAATATTGACTCTGTGGGTTTGTGCAAATCGTCAAATATCAACAGGATGTGGGACGTGTCAGCCGCCAATCTAAATGTTAAGCCCTCAGTGTTGTGTCAATTCTTCTCCATGGTAACAGACATGGCACTGAATAATAGTTTTCTTTTATAAGGTACACAACAGCAAAGTTATTGACTAGCTAATGAAAGTGGTGCATTTAACAGCTAAAACAGGGCTCAAACATGAGCGTCGCACAAACCTTGAGTGTCTGCAGGATGTGTAAATAGGCAGCTTACATTACTTACACAAAAGCAATGAGATGAGATATGAGATGTAAGAAGATGTGTTAATGAATAGTTGCTACTAATGTCAGAAAAAAAAGAATTTAGTATTTAGCTTGTTAATACAATCATGAAATGACCAGTGGAGCATCTGGTTCTGATGCATCAATTTGGTGCAACGAAAACAATACCAACTTGATCTGCACTACCTCATTTTTTATTTATTTTTTTTGCTTTGCAGCTTTCTGCTCCCCCACCGTTGTGCTGCGTGCTGTGCTAGGCCAAAAGACAAAGGTCTTGCACAGCAGTAGTTTTTACTGGCAGGTTCACAGGGTCAAACCACGTAATGGAGCACACTGTCATTCACTTGAATTCACTTTATTAATGACGTTTTAGTGCTCAGGTCTTGAGGTCTGGTAAAAAATTAATAGACATACGCTGCTAGACCACCAATTACAATGTGCCAGGAGCATAGTGGATATGGGTATATAAAGGTCAGTAAAATGCCAAAACTATAGTCCTGATGTTTAGTAATTCTAATATAATGCAACATGTATTAAAAATAAAATATTCTGTAGAAGCCAGAGGGATGTCTTCCGATTGCCTGTTTTGTTCAGGCAACAGTGGAAAATATTGAATTTACATCTATGGAAACAACACTTTAACACCGAAACATCATAAAACATTGCACATTACATTCAATAAAAAAAATTGACCTGTCAGGCATGTCTGTCAGGCTATACAATAACCACATCTAAGGGCAACACTGCTTGATACAAAAAGGCTGCACACTATGTCCCTTCATCCTGTAACGTGATAATTCCTGACACCAGACTACAGTAAACAAGCTCACAAAGCGTTAGCTACATGGACTGAAAGTGATTGCTGTAACCACGGCTCAGCTGTGCTCAGCCAGTCTACTGTTCAACGCTATGATGTGGACAGAACAGCGTGGGCGTGTCACTGTCACTGTCAATAAGCTCTTGTTATTAAGACACACAACCAGGCGTCAGCTTTATAAATAAATATGCGTCTGGGCATATGTATATATTCTGTCTATCCCTCCATCATTAGCCCCAAGAGGCGAGCGGGAGTTTTGCAGTATAATGGAAATAAATATCCGAGGTAACGGCTCACAATGCACGCTGAATTAAAGCATGTCAAAAAGTTAGGAAGCGCACAACACTTTGAGACGTCACAAAGTGCTGATAGGATTTCTGTGTGAGGTGACAGAAAAGGATAATGCACATCACTTTAACGCGCACCAAAACAACCCGCAGCTCTTGTTTTGCGTTGGAGCCCACGCGCCGACGACAGTCTTCATCACAAGTTGATATACAATGCCGTGTTATGATTTCATGAAAAATGTAATAATGCCTGAAAATGTAATGAAAATTGCACCAAACCTGATCGAAAATGTAATAAAAGCCTATGATGTTTCCAGCCTGCAGTGCAGCTCACAACGCTTATCTGACCTGGAATTCAAGATCCTATTCCATCACCCACTCAACGAGACCTGGATGCTGCTGGACTGAAAATGAACATGGTATAGTATTATCTGTCAAACGTATTATCAGTTTTGAAAAAAAAACTGTTGTTGTTTTTTTCGTTTTATGACATTTTGGATTGAATGCATATTTTATTACATTTTGAAGCATTATTACATTTTCAGGAAAATCCCTACATGACTGGGTGCTATAAGCAACTCTTTCACATTTACTTTTCTGCCATTTCCTCTTTTTGTCATATACTACATGTTCCACTTCCAATGCACGCTGACTGCCTGACAAAATAAGACAAAGCTGCCGTGTTGAACTTAAAGGTGCACTAATCAGTATTTTCATATGACCAATGGGTTGAAAAGCAATGTGAGATGGGAGATGGGGTGCCTACAGTGCCAAGCAAATTGATCATTATCATCCAATTTTCCAGTTCCCCCCTACATGTTCCACCCTCACTGTTTTGTTTTTATGGCCCACAACTTTATTGTTCGGTCCCATCAATTTTGTTTCCAGGGGTAGCAGGGAGCTGTTCTCAACATAAAAGCTCTGATAAATCAGCTGTACGCTAACCGTTCAAGTACGCACAGCACACTAAAAAAGTTAGCAACTAGCTGCACAACTTGCACAGTAAAAGCTTCTGGCAGCCACATTTTTTCAGGTGTTGGTGGAAACCAAATCAGAAAAGACAGCAGTGTGACATCTGGACATGGAAACAAAACTTCAAACAAATACTATTCTGCTCCCTGCCATGCTAAAAGTATAAAACCTGTTAGCGCTTTAGCCATATTTATGTCAGATTTGTCTGTGATGGTCAGTTAGTGATGATTGGATGCCAAGTGGCCAAAACAAGAACCAACAGTGATAATTTTTCTTTGACAAGTATATGGACTGTGCCCGGCAAGCAATCTCTGTCCCTGCAGTTTGAGCTCAGTATATGTAGTACAATTGTAGGAACACATACGTTATGTTTCAATACATTTCTGTTAGTTTGGAGGCTGACGCAGACACATCATCGTGAGGGATCTGAAAAAGGATTGTCTAAAAACAAACTTTCCCTGTCATTTGTGACATTTGCATGAAAGAAAACTGCTCCAATTCAACAATTGGGAGCATTTATGTAACAGAGTACTAAATTCATAATGTTGGGAAGCTGTGTGACCTCCTAGAATAAAGACGAGGCTTAAAAACAATTGCGCCTTCTTGAGAGAGAAGGATGCAAGGGCAGTCAGAGAGAACCACGGAGGAAAAACAAATCCAGCGCTTTAGGTTGAAATCTACTTCCTTCAGTTCAGTTTTTTTTTTTTGATGTTTGTGTTTTATCTGTCCGTGGCATTGTGCTCATTTGTCAGTGCAGTTCCTACTCATGCCCAACATCATAGGCTAAAGCAGCAGAAAGTACTAATGATTTTCTTTGCTTGTTAAAGTACACAATTAGCTGCAGTTGCTCTAGTGCACTTCTCCCTGTCAGCAACTTTGTCTTTGATATTTCTTTTTCTTCTTTAAATTCATTTAAAATTCCACATCTTTTTTTTTTTTTCAGCCAGCACACACAACACACAATTAAGCATGTATAAGACCTCTCTTCAAGCAAGGAGGCCAGATTCGATTAGTTGTCAATTGAAGGTCAGAAAGGTCAACTCAGCCTTGAAGAAAACTATTTTGAGTCCTTTCTGACGCCCACAAGGCGCTGGTTGAAACACTGGTTAAGTTTTTCAGCGCGTCTGTGGTTTGCTGATTGGGATTTCAAGATGACTTCAGCTAATATGCTGCAATGAAATGGAAGTCCTGAGGTTGTGTTTTTATGCAAAGTTGCAGCTTACGTAACATACGACAGGCCAAAAATATAGCACTACAGCATATTTTTTGGCACATTCCAGCATTTAAACATTTTACTTTCTACTAAGTGTACAATGTACATGTTTGGTTGAGCCGGTCTGGACAACAGGCCAAAGGAAGTGTCTTTGGGGTACTCGGTTGGCTTTTTTATGCAATTTGTACTCTCATGGGTGAAAGAGTTTTGTCACCGTGCCAAATGTGCTTATGTTTTGATCCGAAAACATTCCCAGAGGGTATATTTGTCGGCTTGCTTTTCTCCGATTAATTTGTATCTTGTTCATTTGTGAATGGTCACATTCAGCGTGGTTAATAATGGTTGGATTGTTTCTAATAAAACGTCTGAAGACCAATCAAATGGGTTAGGGTTAGGAGATTTAGAGAATCGTGGTTTGTGATGGCGTCAGATCAAATTCAACAGAAGTCTCAAGATACAAAACATTTTATTGGCACAAAAAGTAAAAAAATAATAGAAAACACTCTGCCTCACCTTCCCAGGACCTGGGATTTAGAGTGTATCAGTGTATCTCTAAGATGCTTGCCAGCAGTCTGTGCACATCTCCCTCAGACTGAAGAAGGGCATCCATCGGTGGAGGATTTCCATACCTGCCTCCCGCCTCCGGTAATCTGAAGTACATCACGCGTCTGGCCGAGCTTTATTTCAAGAGTCTAGAAAATAGATAAGCAAGTGACAGAGATGGAGATAACACTAATCCCAGAGTGGCGCCGGGTCGAAAGGAGTGGCCACTGCACAACGACGAGGTAATGAAGGGCCGAGGGGCACAGCAAAGCCTTGCTGAAATAGACGGGGAGAGAGAGGGGTGGCTGGAGAAGAGGGGGACGAGGGAGGAGGGAGATTAAAAAAAGAGAGAGAGAGAGAGAATGAGCTGGGGGAGAAAGCAGAATGATGATAGATCCGGCCACAGAATGAGAGAAAGGGGAAGGGAGGAGAATGAGATGGGGAGAGGAAGCGCATGAGGGGTGAAAAAGAACGACGAGGAGATAATGAATGTGTCGAGGAGAAGCGTAAGACTCTCTGCATGTCCACTGGAGGGGTGTGTGAGGCATTATTACAGCCATATAATAAACTGTGCTGGCAGGTAAGACTGCCCACCATGGACATCTGATACCCTCTTCCATTGTCTTTATGACTGCATGCAATATATATTTGTTCTGCAACAAGTCTGATTTTTTTCTGATGTTATGCCCCTACAGTCAGTACAACTTTATTGTGTCCCACATGCATCTGAATAACAGTTGCTGTACCATTAAGGTTTGGCTAAACTGCTCGATTAACATCGACAGACGGTAGCTTGTGTTGGACGTAGGAAACTACTTGGTTAGAGCTGCACAGACAGATTTCTTCTTGCCACTTGAAGGCAGCAAATCTGAAAACACAACACTGTGCAAAGCTGTTACCAGCAAATTATTGCACGTTACACAACCAACAACTGCGTCACAACATTTGCCCTCACAACGCCACTATCCGTGAAACTGATGCAAGAGTGCACAAAACAGCTCCTGCGGTGCCTGAGTGTGAACCCACCCCTTTTTCTCGACACCCATTTTTAAGCCTCGAGTTTAGCAATTTTGACGTCACCGTGGTGTTCTGTGGGGGCCAGTAGTCACCATATCTGGATGAGAGGGCGGAGCTGGATGGATCTGACTGAGAACAAATGTCAGGGACGATTCTCATTATCTACTTGGTACCAAGAGGTCCTTCAAGGTAAATGTGAACACACAATCAATGCGGTCGCTTTTCTAGTAAGGGTCTTATTGTTGCTTTCAATTTATATTCAATTATCAAATGTATTTTTGTACATCTTTAATTGTTTTTTTTATATATTCTTTTTATTTACTGATATTGTATCTTTGTGTAGCCAAACCAAAATATTCCTCCTTCACAGCGAAGATCACAAAGCACCACAGCAAGATTTACATTTTGCGTAAGATAGAAGAAAAAAAAACAATGGCTAAATTAATTGCTAAAGCACAGCCATGGCAGTAAGCTGATTTTTTCTATCACAGTGTAGTACTACCCCTGCCACGCATGTCATGATAATAAAATCCACTTTGGCCCTAATACAATTTCATACTAGGTGAGAACATTTCAGTTTCCAATTACACGGTGATCGTAGATAAACAGAAATTATAATGAGGTTGTTTTCCAAAGGGGGAGGGGGCTAAATGATATGGAAAACATGATTCACTGCATGACTATATAATAGCAATAGTACTACAGATTTCTCCACCGGCCATATTGTGAGAGCAGCCCCAGTCACAGCAGTCTGGCTGTGATGACAAGGACAGGGAATGACAAATCTCTCCAGAGCGACATGTCTGTGACAGACCTGAATAAAATGTTTGACTAAAGTGTCAAATATTTGAACTCCTTGAACCGCCTGATGTGCTCTTGATCTGTCTCGCCAGACAGTCTCAACAGTGAACACGACACCCTCGCAGGGAGATAACAGAAATCAAGCGCTGATGTTTTACTGTTCTTTTGGCATCTCTCTTGCTGTGACCTGGAAACAGCTAGGATTTTTATTTTTTTAATCACACGGAAATCAAACAGATTTTACTTGCTGGGTTTGGTACTCACACACATGACCTTAAATATAATAGTAAATCAATAAAAAGAAGGATCCTCTATCTGGATTTTGTAAAATTGGTGAAGTCAGTGTTCTTACGTACTAATATAGCAGGTTTGCAACCGAGAAAGCCATGCATTGAGCTTACAATGGAAACTTCACATTGTGTTCTTTGCCCCGAAGTATTTCCATCCTCGGCAGCTGGACTGATTGTGACACCAAGGAGAATCTCTGAATTAAATTCTCAACACTCTCAGTCAGGCCTCTGCAGGCCTCGGGAGTCACTGTTGCTGCGCGTTCTCCACATCTTCAGCTCGGAGTGCAGTCCCTCTGCTCCGTCCCCGCGGATCATTTACAGTAATATTCCTTCACCAGAGCTGTGTCTTGTGTTTTCTGTTTAACACTTCACTGCCAGTTTTCTTTCAGGAGCGCTCACGACTATAAACTCAAGAACATCTTTTCAGCCGACGTGTTCAACAACCTTTGCGAGGGCTCCACACTAGAGACATATTGATATTCAAAAAGTGTTAAGTACAATTTGTTAGCCGGTATTCTTTCTCAACGTTGGTTTGTAAAGAAGTGTGACTATTTAATGAGCAGAATTAAATAGAACCGAAAAATAAATATAAACAGTGTCTATAAATGTGATGGTGACCTGGTCAGATTAACCCTCTACGGGGGAAAACTTTGCTGGTGTATGAACAAATTAGCATTTAACTGACTTAAGTATGACCTTGGACAGTCTATATATAATATTTCTCCCATATGTTGTTATAAATTGACTGAAATATGCACTCATACCAAAATATCATAAACTAATATTATTCTTTGATGAATCCAACTCTGTCTTCAGACTGTTCATGATGAGGTGTTTTATGCCTTCATTGGACGGCTGACAGGAGAGGGATAACAGGAGATAATGGGAGGATATTCCAGTTCATTGTCTTTGCCGTGAGCATACAGAGTGTCCTGCACGAGCGTTGCCTATAGCAAACCCACAATGCAAGTAACTTAATAACTTGAGCGACCAGATGGTGCCAAAAATCCGTCGCTGATCTTTGCAATGGAGCACTGGAACATTTTATCTCATTTTGTCAGACATGAAAATCTGCGTCTGGCTGTGAGACGACACCCAGCTCTCCGTCTCTCTCTGCAGTGTTACTAATATGATGAATTCATCAGTTTTCATCAGTTATTTATGATGCCGCAACAATATCGCCTAACCACATACATCAAAACTCATTTTTTTTAATTAGGCCTGAATAGCTCGTGTCACAATGACGAAGAACGGCGCAGGATAGAAATATTAACGTCTGGCGGTGCCAGGCGCGCTGTCACCCATCACGCATCAATTTAGTATCCATCTTCCATTAGCGCAGCAGCAGCAGCTCCATCCTCAAACTGTCACAGCAAACTTACGTCTCTCCATCAACACGCAGGCTCGGTCTGATTGTCACAAATTAGGAATAATAGGTTTTCTTTAGCAGTCGAGATATTGTGCGGCAACAACCCCGTGTTTAATTTAAGTAGTAAAACTGAGACTGAAACAGTTGCTACATCTGTTGGAGTAAAGACGACACCTGTTTGTATTATGCGAACATGCAATTTTTCCGCAGCTGCTGTGATACTCCACACGCCTTGTGTTGTAAAATCTTTGTATTTGCATTTTTCTCCTTCACTCTACCTGGCAGCTGACATCGTCCCCCAGGTATCACTTCATGACCTTGGTACCAAGCCCGAATACAGAACATATATTAAAAAACTGTCAAAAAACGCCACAAGATCTTTTTGTGAATGGCTGAGAAGCTGACATTTTTGGAGATACAAGGAATCCGCGGAATATGCGCGTAATATTTATGGCTATAGGGAGAGATTCACAAAGGTGTCGACGGCGAAGCTGCCTGTTGCAGAATCCTGAACATACAGACATAACAGCACAACTGGATAGCTCAATTATCGAGCCAAGTCCACTTCCAGCTGACTCCACTTCAGCGCCATGGCAGCGTGGAAGAACACGACGAGGATGGGGGGGAAAAAAAGGGTCATTTTTTTGGTATGTGTCGAGAAAATGTTCCCCCACCTTTCACCTTTTCTGCTCGCTGCAGAAAAAAAGCAGCAGTTAATTAGGAGTATGGAGATGTTCGGCGCTCTGCTCCTGCCTGAAAAGTGTGTCATCAGTGCTGCATCAGCTCGATTCCAATGGGAGCCTCTGCCGTTTTCTCATTTTTGCCTCCACTCTCTCAATCCTCCAATTTTCCAAGAACATCAGAATGCTAATCTCATTACCTTGTGGGTGTGTATGTGTGTAAATAGATGTTCGAGCTTGTGCACGTTGCTGCGTTAGAGTTTGTTTGTGCGTGTGTGCATGCGAGTACAGAAGGATGCCTGCCCCTGTACTTTATGTGTGTGTGTGTGTGTGTGTGTGTGTGTGT
>CAEMYA010000024.1:551335-563275 GCA_903131615.1 Diplodus sargus
GGGCCTTAATATTACAGCTGCCAAGCATCATCCATCCATTTAATCCAACACTGAGTGGGCACAAATTCTACTGTTAGAAAACCAATATACGATTGCAAAGGAAGAGAGTGTAGCAAGATTACATGATTAAAAGAGCGGCAGTCAATCTCTTTAAAAGCAACAGAAAACCCTGATGAAAATATGACATTTCTGTTTGTCACATGTATTAATATGTAGAAGGTTACATCAGATCTGTTTGGACTAATGAATGGACCGTTTTAATCTGCCGCTGTGTTTCGTCCTTTCCCTCATTGTGGAAACAGCTGATCAGTCATGTGAGCAAAATGTCTGCTACGCATGTAGCTCATGACTGAATCACCATCATGAAAAGGTGGAAGCCGTAGTAAGTTGCACTGACCAATGAAGTGGCACCGTTAATTCCTGGCTGTGGATACCAGTGGTGAGTTAAATTAAAACATTAGCTGTATATGAGTGTATGGATCAAATGTGCTTAATATTTATATTTACATTTAGCAGGCACTCCAAAGCAACTTATAGTAATTATACATTCATACACTGATCATGGTGGCTGCCACCCAATGTGCCAACCAGCACATCAGGAGTTTTATGTGGGGCAGTTTGGGGTTCAGTATCTTGCCCAAGGACACTTGGACATTCAGACCGGCAAAATCCAACCGGCGACCTTCTGATAACAAGGCGCTGGCTCTACCCCTGAGCCACAGCAGCCCAATACTTGACTATTCCGTTTTTTAAATAGCTTTCATGTTCCAATGCAGCATCCAAACATAAGTAAATGTGATTGGCTACATCAGGAACTAAAGGTCCCTTGTGAGAATCCCGTTTGTGTGTCCAGCTCATCTGGAGAACCATGACGATTTGGCAAATTAGATCCATGGTGGATTAAAAAAACGTTTTACATTTTAGAATCGACAATAAAGTCATGTTGTTGTTTTTACCTACTGGGACCCTAATGTTTCCATTCATTGTGAATGGTCGCGTAAAAGTACGACAAAGAGATGCAAAGGGGGCTGAAACTCCGCAGCTGAAGGGTTATTTTCTGCATTGGGATGTAACCACCATGAAACAATCAGCAAAAAAAGGCTTAATTTCTCTCCTTCACATGCTTTGATCTGTCATAATGCTTCCCTGTTCATTCTCTAGCACCCTCAGCCACCACCACTCATCTCGTTCACTCGAACTCGCTCGAGTTGTCAGCTCAGTCACTCTCTTTCTGAAACCAGGCAACAAAGCCTGCATTTGTTTTTTCAAATCTAATCAACAACAAGAAATGTCCGACCCTGGTCCTAATATCCATACTCAAGCACTTCCTCGTTTGTTGAATAAAGCTGTACACATGTCGAAGTCAGTATTGACATGATGGTGAATCTTTACAATATGTAAAATAATCCTGTGGATCACTTTTTGATGATGTTCATGAGCATGGGAGATTTGTGCTGAGTTCTATTGGCTGAACGGAACAGGTGCTAACAGTTACACTGACTTCCTTTGGTTAGAGCAATGGTCAGCAACCTTGCCTATCAAAAGAGACATGTTTGCCCCCGTCCCTTACCAAAAAAAATCTGTTTGGAGACACAAAACATATTTGTGTCTAACAATGAATGTTAGGCTACCCAGAAAGTCTAAATTGTCTAAATCAAGATTATTAAAAGGCCTAAATCAGAATTCATTAATATTTTAACATGATGTGGCAACTCTGCAGTGGGCTACGAGCCAACAATAAATTGAACTACAGTAGTAATACAGAACTATATATGCAGACCTACTTTCATCCTCCCTGTGTTTGTGAAAATATGTAAAATAAAAAGTAGCCTTATTTGATAATACATAATTTACATAGCAGTAGCCTGGATTTAAAAACAGTAAAAAAAAGAAATAAAGAAAGAAAGAAAGAAAGAAAGAAAACAAAGTACAGTTAGAATTTTATTTGAGTCCATTTCAGTGTGAGTTAATCCTTTTTTTTATCCTCAGCCATATACAGCCATCAACCCTTGGGCTTAAGCATAAAACACAATGATATCAACTCAGGATCATTCAATAATCACAACTTGATAGAACAGATAAATTATGTGTGTAGGCTGTGCATTTTTACTGTCAGACAATGTGCTGTAGACCTAAAACAGAGAGGATGATACAAAAAATATATATTAATTGCCATGTAAAATGTCAAAGCCACAGGGAGATGCTGCAGAAAGGGGAAAAGAGCCACATGCGTAGAGGCTTCGGTCTTCCCATTTGGGGCGAAAGAAAGTTTTTAGGGAGTCCTGCTTCACTATCTCCAACGGATGGAGCAGACTACAGGTTTTCCATTCATTCTATCTGGTAAAGCTGACTTTAGGCCCTTGCAACATTGTCTTTGATTGGCTGGACTGTCCAAAACTATAGTGTTTTATGAATTCTGAGTTAGATGTCTAACACGGAAGTAGTTTTCCATTCATTTGGATAACTGGAGTTGACTACAGAGTCTTGCATCACATACCTATCAGACAGGTCGAGGCAAAAGCATACTGGCAGCAAAAGCACTGAAATAGTAGCAGAAACTGGCTCTAGGCCAGATGAACAAGTAACATGTGTACCAGTTACCACAAATAAGCTATTGTTAATGGGAAACACAAGATTGTTGCTCCAAATGAAACCGTGTACAAATATCCACCTGTGTGTAGTACTGAATGTGTTAAATTTCCGAGCGGCTGCAATACCCCGTTTTCAGTGCCACCTCTCTGGGCACCTCTCTGAGTGTCAACACAACACAAGTGTGATTTTACCACAGTGACTTCTCTGTAAAAGCACTGAGGCCATTTCTTCTCTAATTACACCAGAAATAGAACATGATGGCACACCTGCTTTTCTCTCGTTATTACCTCCCCTAGGAATGCAGCAGTAAAGGGCAGAAGTCCAACTACTATTTTTTCCAGTTGTTTTACAATTCAATAGTAACATGTTCTGAATATTAAAAGGCAGTTTTATGACAGAGAAAAAAGTATTCAGAAATATATCAGAAAACTGCTGAGTGGACGTTTCTTTGAATGGTGTACATGTTATTGACAGCACAGCTGACAGGAACACCGAGTTCAATCCAGGACAGATTGTTGCTAGTGGGATTGTTAAACTATCCAGTGTGCTACAATCTTACTAGCTAATCAGCTATGTAGCCTGCAAACTGGCATTAACAGTCAATCTTTCCCCCATTTGGTGTTTGGTTGTAGTCAAACAATACACCTGCATGCCTGTAGATGAAACAGAGACATTTGCCAGAAAGCAGTGACTGTTAAATCTGGCATTAAAGGGGCTTTTTTTTTTAATCATTTCAAAAATTAACATTTACAGAGTCAGCATGCTAACCAGTTAGCCCGGCCAAGCCTTTGCTAGCTTTCAGTGTAAAAACTGAACAAAATGTCAAGGAAGAAAATACACTTACAAATATTGTTTCTACTAAACAGAGAAATACAATACGCCGTATGAATTCCAGTTCCTCTAAATTGCCATGTAACTTCATCTTAAAACATATTTAATTCACAAAATGACTTAATTAATTGACATGAACGCAATGCAACTCACTCTCATTATCTAGAATAAAAGGGGACAATTCTGGCTTGACATATTTTGACCATGTTAACTGCCGAAATAACACTAATGTTTATACAGTATTAAATATAATTAGTGTATAGTGTATGTTAATGTGTAAGGACATGGATCCATTTCCACCTTGCTGAGTGTCATGTACAAATGGATGCTTCATGCATAAAAAATGCATTTCATACATTTCATCACTATTTCACAAACATCTATGACACTAGCTTGGTCCTTCAATACAGGTTGGCTGTCATATGTCAAAACATATAGAATATGCAATTCTCCCATTTGCTCGCTGTTTTACAGCTAAAGACGGTAATGGCAGTAGTGTACAGAGCAGATCTGTATATCGCTGCACTACAATCTTGCATTTGAATTTCAAATGTACTTAAAAACAAATTAGTCGGTATGATGTTTAAAATTCAGGAGGCCAAAAATGTACGCAGTGGAGCATTTAGAAAATATCTTGTTTTCCTTCGTCTCTTATTTCAGAGTTGTTTGCATCTTTCTGTTTTGCATTTCTGCCTTTTGTTAATCTTCTCTAGTCTGCTCAGCAATGAATTTGTTAATTTAAATCCACTTTGGAGCCAAATTCGATTTGACTGTGTGTAACACTGTCTTCCACTGTGTCCTCCTCACTTTCTCTCTTTTTTCACCCCCTCTCACGCTCAGCTCTGGCTGCCTCAATGTCACGGCAGCAAGGCAAAGACAATTAAGGTGTATAAATATGTAAATATGGTCACGGCAGCTCAGCGGGAGGAACAGCGTAATGACATTTTCTGCCCTCGTTTGGCTAATCCCCAAGACACCTCCAAATTAGAAACCTTAATGACAACCAATAACGCACAGATGGTCAAACTCTGGGGGCACACCGGCCCTTCTGATGCTGCCCAGGCTCCTTGCGGCATTGCTCTTCATGCCAACGATACACACACGCGCACACACACAGGCAAAGGGACACAGATAAACATGTGCAATCCGGCAAGCCAGCACTGCCACGCGGGGAAGCAGGGACACAAGCATGCATGATACGGAACACACACAGTGCACACAAAAACACACAAGCACATCACCTAGCCAGATGCCACCCGTGCCCATGGGGGTGATCATGGTCATAACTAGAAGGTCAGGTCTTGGCAGGCCAGTTAAGGCCAGGCAGAGCTCTTCTTCAGTGTGTACATTCTGCAAGTGTCTATGTGTGTGTGGGTCGAGGTTATTGTTTGGTGTCTCAGGTAATACGTCCGGCGAGGCTTTGTGGCAGATGTCGGCCATCCGTCTTGTAAAGCTGACATATAGAAACACTCCCCGCGGTCAGATCTCAGGAGAAAGGCAGGGAGAGTGAATGCAAGGAAAGAGTGTTATATGTGTGCGTGAAACACAGAGCGGGATGGAGCGAGAGCAGAGACAGAGAGCGAGCTGTTTTGGCTGGTTTCCTGCAGTAATTAGTTCAACCTAGCTATTTGTTCTTCCTACCTCTATTAGATGGGAAAATGTTTCTTCAGGGAGTAAGCAAGTTTGTACAGAGGGCAAAACAGTGCAAAAAGGAGGTAGAGAGATTGGTGGGTTGCCGGACTCGGTCAGAGAAGTCTGAAATAAAGGCACCTAATCAGTCAGCTCACAGATAATGTATCAGGACCTGAGTGCCGAACAAATATACAGTTTTTCTATCTAAAATAGGTTTTTGTTAAATGTGACACTTAAATAATGGAGGGATAAGATAAGGGAACTAACAAGCTGTGTCTTTTTCTACAAACTAAAACCTTCACTTCAGTCAGTGCTTCGCTCTCACATCCTGATACAGACTGAATTTCCAGTGTCCACTAAAGTCTTTGGAAAGCTGATCATCTTCAAGCAATCTTTCCCTCAGAATAGAGACCTATTTATGAACTGAAATAAATCAACTTCATTCAGCTACCCAATGTGTATTTATAAAAAATATGCTCAGACTTAATTTGGGGTCACTTGCGAGTTCTTCTTCTGTCTGTTTCTCTTGTAACCATTTAAGACCATTAAGATTCAAGGCAGGTGAGTCAGGGCGAGTCAGGAGATACCTGGAGTCCAGCCAGCCCCTTAAACTGTGGCAGGTGTGCAGATAGACTGGAGCACTGACCTGAACTAGCATCCATGTCAGGTTTTGACCAACAATAACTGTAATAAATGCATAAATCAGTTTTCTCATTGCAGACAAATTACATATCCTGCAAGGAAGCACATTTCACATTCAAACAATTAAAATCATTTTTGTAGCCCGCACTGAATTCAGAAGTTGTTATTTAAAGCAACATCATATAGAATTCTTAAAAAACGTGTATCTTGAAGTAAACATACCTACCTTCTTATTAAAGTTAGAAACAAGTGATAGGTGGGTGGAGTGGCTGAGACAGAGACACCACTCACCCTGTTACACGACACTGTACCAGCAAAATGATCTGAAGCTGTTATTTTAAGGTTAAAGAAGTTCCATGAGATTATAAAGTGAAACTTTCACCACCGCGTTTCCTTGTTACTCTGTATTGTTCAGCATTCCTTTCTGTATAATTGTCAGTACGTCTGTGTCAGATTGTTTCCAATTCGCTCAGAGTCATAACTTCCAACAGCTCTGTGAGATTATTCATTAATTTAGTCTGTAATTGAGACATGAAAGAAGATAGAAATGCTGTCAGCCTGACTGGTGATCCAGCCTTCAGTTTCACAGCTGATTTTGTGCAGATTGGCAGACAAATGCACAGTGAAAGTGCACCATCATTCTATAGCCAGTTTATTGACAGTTGTTTCACAAATATATATATATATATATATATATATATATATATATATATATATATATATATATATATATATACATAAATTAGGGCCGGGACTCGATTAAAAAAATTAATCGAATTAATCAGAGGCTTTGTAATTAATTAATCGAAATTAATCGCATATAAATATTTGACCTGACAACAGTGAGAAGCAATTTTTTTCACATGGATTTTAGTATACATTGAATAATGACTGAATACATAAACTTGAGCAACAAAACATTGTTTTGTTTTTTTCCAAGACCAACAGACCAGTGCAATTTTTGCCATAAAGTGTAGCAATAGCATATTTAGGAATACATTTCAGAGATTCAGGTAGCCTATAGGTAGGTAGACCTTCTGTAAACTAGAACACTTTGTTTTGGGTCCTTGTACTCGGAGTCGAGCTGACGTCCACGCTAGCTCCCACGCTAACGCTAGCTGTTATATGCTTAGCATTTAGGTGATATCTGAGGCTTGATATGCTGCGGTGACACGCGAACTCCTTCTTGCATAATTTGCACACAACCGTGCTCTTGTCTACGCTGCCATCCGTCCACTTTTTAAAACAAAATTTCCCATCCACGGGGCCAACCAAAGCGGTCTCATCTGCTTCTTTGTTCATTGTTGTTGTCTGAAGTCATGAATGCTATGCATGAACGTTAGTTGGTGCTCCAGTATAATCGGTACCCCTGACACTCAGTATATATACATATATGTGTGTGTGTGTGTGTATATATATATATATATGTGTGTGTATATATATGTGTATATATATATACTGTTTAAGTTGATGACATTTTTTCTATCTGGAAACAATGTGTGATTTGGACAAGCTTACCTGTCCTTTGTGGGAACAGTAAAGCAATATGTACACTCTAAAATGCTTACAAAAAGGAATTCAGTATCAGTCTTGGCGGAAAAAAAAAATGTTAATCTGGTACATTTAAGAGTCAAATCCTGAACCTCTGAACACGACCTTAGCCCTAGGAATCAGACTTGTCAAGAGACTAATTACAATCACATCTCTCCAGCAATCATACAGGAGGTAGAGTCTCCAGGTGCCTCATTTCCTGCTCATGCTTCATTTTGCATATTCAAGTCGTTGCACAAAAAAAGACCTTGCACTTTTGAGGAGCTCGAGTGCATCTCGAACCTTGTAGCATGTGTGCCTGTTGGTAGAGAGAGAGACACAGAGACTCCACCAGCCCTCAGGTACTCATCATCCCTCCCCCACGCACAAACTCTTCCTACACCCAGATGATATTATAATATTCTGGGTGAGGAAGCCTCATTATACATGTGTCGATAAATTATTAATGGCCTTAACAAATTATCCATCGCCAGTATTTGTTTAAAAATTTATCGACCACCGTACTCACACTATGATCCGGATCATTTGTGCTCATTAGACTGCCCGTGCAACAAAGCGCATGATGTCATCGCAATAAGAACCAATTCCTTGCAAAGGCAGACTTGTTGATGGAAGAACAAGTGGGCAGAAGCCGCGCCTACTGTACCGCGCACTGTAGATGTCTGTAAAGAATACAAAACACATTTAATTGGCCTGTCAGATCAAAGCATTCTAACAAATACCACTTACAAGAGAGCCGGATTACCGACTGTGTCTTTTCTGCGCAGCAGTCAGTTGTTTTAGGGTCGGAAAATCAAATTAGAGCCGTATAGAGAGCACGCTGTGTCCAACAAGCGCTTTTTTTATATCCGTCTTTTATGTTTATCCTGATGAAAGCATTTCTCTTATATGTCTAAATCCGCTTTAGTGAGTGGAACAGTGAGAGTTGTAAATTATAGACACAAATAAATAAATAAATGAACATGAAGCATGCAAAGCTGAAGGTCTTACTGGTGTTACATTCAGAGTCAGGACTCAAGTAATTCATGGACAGGCAGCAGAAAGCAAGAAATGTATTTGTGTAAGTGGCGGTCGGCAGCATGAGGATATACCCATCAGTCAGTATTCTTTACTGATCAGAACTACATTAAATTAGCCATGACTTTAGCAGATTCATGGTGTATATGGCATGATTATAACTTCGAAGTTTCCATGGATGTAAGAGGAAACAATGTTTTCATATAAGTAAGCTCGCTTTATCACGATTAGGAGGTGGCACAGTTTTTTTGTTACCGCAGCAACAACAGTAGGCAGCAATGTTCAAATCAAATATCATTCAAGTAAAACCATGAGGTCAAACAAGCTGTCTAAATAGAATATCACTCCATTGTGTCTAAGCCAACTGGAGATGAAGCTCAGCTGTAGACAGCGAAGGATCCCGAGTATTGATTTCTTCTTTTATATGTGAGGCAGATTCTTGACAGTGTTACATTTAGGCTTGACGATGCCTCTTGTGACTTCAGCTTAAAACATCTGTCCTCCTATTTCTGCCAGCTTATGCCGGTTCAAGTCGTGATCTTAGCAGGCGGAGCAAAGTAGCCCCAGTGCCTTACTTTCCGGACACTTCCTCCAGCTTTATGAAGGATACTGTTGCATTCCTATAATCCCTCTGCTGTGTTCCAGGCTTGACTCGGGGTCTTTCAGAGCGGGGGAGCTGAAGAGTCATGTGATATATCTCTGTGGTTGTGTTACTACGAGCGACCCATTGTTCTGATATTGTCATCTGACATATTGTCATTGTAAAAATCCATCATAGCCGCTTGAAATAAAAGCTCATTTGAAATGAATGATACTTCACGCAACAACATGTATTCATTTGTATTTTGTGTGGGGGGTAACACTACTGTCAGAAAATACAAATTCTATAACAATTAGTCTTATATGATTGTATTTAATGCTAACTACATACAAACCTTCGCGCTTCATACCAACTTCATGTCTTGCAAACGTGTCTTGAAGTAAACGTTGCGCGCTGAGGGATTTTAGCAATGTGGCGGTCAAAGTTTGCACAAGCGGGGCACGCTGCTCAGAGCAGTAACAGCGCACCAAGCTAACGTGAGCTAAACCAGACACAGTAACACCTGGCTATAACATGCTACCAGCTAAACCTTGGTTGAAATATGATTTACCCAGGAATTCCACTGATCGCATGTAGGTTGCAGAATGATGAAAAGCTAGCGTGTTGGCAACTTTGCAAGCACGACCAAACATCAAGCAAGTGCAATAACATAAGACATGCTGTATACCCAACAGATTACCTACTAATCGACAGCAACATGTCCAGCTCGGCGTTGGTCGTTAGCATCTCGCTGCCTTTCATTGAGTTGGGGTTATGTTTGTAGCGGCAATAAGCAGCAGCAGGTACAAGTGGTGCTTTCGGGAAACTCCATAATCATGGAGAGTTGAGGCTGAGCAGCTGGAGGAGGACATGCTATCTGCTCACCAAAGTTGCATACAGCAGAAACAAGTGATGGGGGGGACCCGAGTGGTTGAGTCATTGACATCATCCACCCAATTACAAGTCACTGTAACATTAAAATGATTTTGAAGCCATTATGTTCAGGTAAAACAGGTAGTGCCCTTTGCTTTCTGAACTACCAGTAGAGTGACCTTTGACATCTTTGACCGGTTACACCCCGCCTTTCCGAAACCCCGCTGTTCTGAACATAGACTTCAATTCATCGTAATGGCGGGGTTTCCCATTTTTTCAAAGACCCCACTATTCCGAAAAGGCTACTGGGGAAACCCCTCCATTCCGAAACCCCCCCACTTTGAACTAACCCTAACCTTAACCCACTTCAGAACTGTACGAGTGCAGCTGGAAGTGGACATCAGCACCACGGACAGCGGTGTTTAATTTCGGAACAGCTGTGTTTTGGAGTGGGGGTGTTTCGGAATGGAGGGGTTTCGCAATGAAGGGGTGTCGGAACGGAAGGCTGTCCCCTTTGACCACAGGTGAGAGAAGGAAGGTATGTGTTTGGGTAAATCAAGAGCTTTGCCTTCATGGCTCCCATATCATATGACGCAGTGTAAAGACCTGGTCAAAGCAGCATTTAGAACAGCAACATTTCACTGAGCCAGAGAGGACCAAGCACCTCTAGCTTATTAGCTGTGTTGCACCATCAACTTTCATTTAACCTCCTTTGTCCGAGTATAGATAGCTCTATAAAAGAGGGCGAGCTGGCAGACAGTTATGAGAAAGAAGTCGATGGTGCACATCTTTCAAATAAACGGTGTGAACTTATTGTTCTTTTTCGCTAATGAGCTCCCTAACCGACAGTAAGCAAGCTTGCTAGCTTTTGTCGTCTCCTCTTCAGCAACGCTTTATTGAATAAAATGATGTACAGCCCTGACAACAAAATGCCAGAGGGAGAACAGAGTAAAAGAAATAATAGAAAGAAGCTAAATGGGCAACAAAGCTCAGGGTTCTGTTCTCAAAGTCAAAGAAGTCCTGAAAAATCCCACTGACACAGCGCTTGTAAGTAAAAATGCTGTGTTGGAGAAGAAACCTTCTCAGCTGTACTGTGTGGCTTACCTCATACATTTAAATAAGGGCTTATTGTGGCTGTGCCCTAGCCATCTGCAGGCTAAACATCACAGCTCAACAGAAAAAGTGAACGTGGGCAAGTAGAGGGCCTAGCTGAGACACGCCTGTACGAACAGCAGGACGAAGGTGACTGAAAACTATTTAAAATGTTTAGCAGGCAGCCGGCACTGATAGAAAGTCAAGCACTGATTTTACAAGAGAGAGTGAGTGAGTTCTATGAAATGCTCAGTGAGTGATTGTATTGAGCTACAGAAGCTGGTGGAACAGGTCATGACAACATGACTCAGGCTCTCCATTGTGATTGCCACCATGCTGGATAAATCTGGAGCTGTTAGCTCAGCAACTACAACAGTTTTCAAAATAGCCCTGCGGTGGCTAAGTGGCGACCACTTTCCGGTGCGAACGGGTCTTCATTCTTGTATTAATGCCAGTGATTAAACAGTAATGCAGATGACATAGTGAACTGTTACCATAAAGCATGTCTAAAGCATGTCCATATAGTTGAAGTGGGAGAAAGTTCGCTGTTTGTTGTCTCGTCCACGTTTGCCAACATCCAGAGGATCTCACATTCTGGCAGTAGACCAGTCCGTCACTGTATATGTCAAAGTGATGCTTAGAAGTCATATCTTCACCTTGCTTGAAATGCTCACCTGTTCCCTAGATGTTGTCCTCGGCTCAACTTCAAATCACTCGGTGTCAGAAATGAACGTTGTATCAACAGATCTCTGCACACATTGTTCCCCATGAGGGAAGATGGGGGAGGCGTCTCCTGTCCTCCCTGGCTTGCTTGTGTATTTGGATGCAGAGTGCGTTTGGCTGCGATGCATTTTTACGATGCCATCATCTGTATCTGTAACTGTTCAACTAAATTATCTTTAGGACAATTGAGATCTATAAATGGGGTAGACGGGGCTGACACCAGAATTGGGTGGTGCTTAAAACTGAAGGGATTGGCGCTGACTCAAAATTGTTCATTAAGGCCATAAGCTAATATGGGTTGAGAGCAGACGGAGGAGGAGGGCTTCTGTCCTCCGTGGGAGGGATCTCCTTCCATTCACTCAATGCATTTAGGATTTTTTCATGCTGATCTATGATTGGCTAAGACA
>CAEMYA010000024.1:567166-583233 GCA_903131615.1 Diplodus sargus
AACATCTCCTGCCAGGTACCAGAGGTTCACCTTTCAGGAGCACAATGGAAGAATCTGCACGATAACACTGGAACAAGTTTGACAGCAACATGAATACGTCAAGTGTCTCACGGTGAAGAGCAGCTCTCCCAATATTTCCCTCGCCAGGGGTGTACACAGTATCTGTTTCTTATGGTAATCTCTCTAGTCAACCAGCCCTCTGTTGCCATGGCAATCACTCACTCTGCTGGCATTGGTTGGTTGAATAAGTTGAGCTAACAGTGACCGGCTGACACTGCATATGACTTACAGTCTCTGTTTGCAATCTATGACGGTGAAAGTGTGTTCGACCGACATCGCAGAGAAAGGTGGAAGTTTTCCGAGGAATTAAATCACTCGTTCAAGGGACTTTTTTTAGATTCAACACCTGCCATACTTCAAAGAACATCAAGGCACTGTGTGAATGGTGTCTTTTGTATTTAATATGCACACAATGCCTGCCTGTCCTTGTTAGGCCTGTTGATCAGAGACGTCCATTTAGTCACACACAACACAAGCAGCCTTCCTATTTAGCAGATCCTGTGTCTGGTATGTCTCGTGTAAGAAAAAACTAAAAAAACAGCTCCACTGATTCGGTGCTTTTACAAAACTGCACAGCGCAGCAATAACTTACTCATCTACAGTGTCACAGTCAAACCTAATTTTGAAAGATCTGCTGACTACAGGCTAATTCTTACATCCTGAAGCTCTTCCTCACTGTCAAGACATAAAAGCTGGCGGTTTTATTTTGGTCTCATTCTGTTGATGCACAGGATTTATATCCTGACTATTACTTTATATATTTTCTTTATAAATATATTGTCAAATTGCCGTGCTGTCTCCTCATTCAACATAACCTACAACTAGAGAAGAGCTAACTCTGCATATAACTTCATGGAAGGAAAACTCTTTATGTTGCAACTTTTTATTTCATTTCTTCTCCACAGCTTGTGGCCATGCTATGCTTATGGTCTGGTCAGGTTTAGGCACAATAAGGAAAAGATCACGTTTGGGTTTAAAACACCAGGCTGTCCCGAGGTCGCCTGAAAAATATCTGTTTTTGTCGGCAAAAACGAGCTGAAAATGTTCACAAGGTTTCCTTATGATATCCAGTGGTTTAGCACTTACAAATGTTGACACACAGTCTGGAACAGCGGTTAGTGGCTTACAAGCTTTTCTCGCCTGTAACTCCACCACCATCCCCTCCACCTCTATATATGACAGTCAGGTCATAAACATAATGTGAATGTGACACGACACCTTTTTTTTAGAAATGCCTATGACACGCTCAACTGTGAACATCATCAGTTAACTTACACCTGGCATGCAAAAAAAAAAAAAAATCTACTAAAGTATGCTATACCGACATCCTCTAACAAATTCCTCTGCTCACACTTAAGCAACTGTTAATGAGCAGAGACTAGGCAATCCATAGCAGGACACCCTGCTGGGGACTGACACTTGCTGTGATGTCATTGTCATGCTGGCAGCTCCTCTCTGTGCTCTGTTAGAGCACTGAGCGAGAGACCCACTGAGCAACACAATATGTTGTTCATGCTGAGGTTAATATGTGTCCGTCTAAATCCTGCCCTTACAGATTAATGCCAACATCCACTTTCGATATAGAAAAAAAAACTGTATGGGTAACAAGTAGTTTGATTTCTCTGAATGTAGAGATATGCAGTTTGAAACATAATAACGTTCTTTCAGTATTTTGGATTCAGGCCTAAAGTGTGCGCCATAAATTAGAAAATGAAGGGGGAAAAATATAATAATGATACACAATTATAGATACAAGTCTAACGCTGATAACACCTGCAGATTAGTCCAGAAATGCCATTTTAATGCGGAGGCATCAAAGATATTCATGTACAGGTTCTCAACTAACTTAATAATGTTAAAATCGCACAGGGATATAAATCACAACCAGCTGGTTTAGTACATTTTTATACATTTTTTTTTTAATCCTCAACCAAGTGCTTTGAAATTTTCCACGATGGTGCATGTGTACTCAGCTCAGATGATTACTATAATCCCCATGTCCAATGCTAACATTCAGGGCCCAGCCAACCATATCTCAAGTATAGTTTATTTTTCCATAACCATAATCTCCACCTAATCACACCCATATGACATTCTCTATGGGCAGATATTGCAGAAAGTAAGAATTGTAAAAACAGTGGCATTAACAGACCGCGGCTCAGCTTCCATTCACTGGATCAAAACAGGACAACATCATTATAGATGTCGAACACACTTTTCTGTTGCCATGCTACCAATACAGAGTGTTCACATATAAGATGCAGAAAATAAATAAAACAAGTTAAAGGGGAATTTATCCAACTCGAAAAATAAACTCCACAGCAACATTTTAACTTGACCTCGAAAGATCTGGCCTTCTCATGATGAACAACGGATGCTTTTAGGATTTTTTCAGACTCATTATTCACGTGCTAGTGCATTATTATCCATTTTACTTTGTGGAGAAACCTTGGTCCAGTTTCCAGAAAAGGTAATAGGAGCATTATTATCCAAATGAGGTTGAACAGAGACAACAGTACCCGACAATGAACCCTGTTTTTCCATTTCAGATGACTGAAGGAGATTACGGTAAATCTCAGTGAGAGCTGAACAATTTAACGTTTGCAACAGCTCACATCTCCAATAAAAACCACTGACGTGTGGTGTACTCTATGTACCACTGTTTTTATGATAAAGACAGCTTTGAGACACAGCTTCTGATTACGCCGAACTATAAGCACAGATGATTGCAGGGGATTACGGAGGAATTGGAGTGAGCTTGGAGCAAAACTACATATTGTTTTAAATCCATAAGTAAGATTCTAATGTGGCATTCTGTGACAAAAATGTGTTATTTTTTATTATTTTAGCAGATTTACACATCACTATGTGCATCGCTGTAAATGTGCCTGGGCACAAACAACGCAGTTCAAGGAGCCCACTGATTTCATACAATCTTTGCATCACTTTCCAGCCCTCTGAGCTCACATCACATAAAACACACAAACACACACACACCGGCACACACACACACACAAGCGTGCACACAGTCATGTAACCAACAATTCCAGACCATTACAATCCTCCAGCACTGGGTTAAAAGGCTCTGCATAATCTGGGACGGTTTGCCTGAAGTGGCACGTTCGGATCATGTTCCGAGCATTTGAAGAGGCAGTAACTGGAACTGCTACAGGATGATTTGAACCAGTTGTCGGAGCTCCAACAGCGTGATGACAAAGGCCTTTTCTAGGCTGTAATCAACTTTGCAGCCCACGCATAGGCTGAGGGGCGAGTGAGCTGAAAAGATGAATCTGTTCGCTCCTGATCACAGAACAAGCTATGCAGTGGGCCAAAGCCTTGCTAGTTTGGCATCAGGAAGAGTCTCGAGATTAAACAATGAGATCTTTCTCTTGATCAGGCCCTCGGCCTGCCCTCCCCGCCATCCCTGCACCTGCTAGTCACAGCGCCTGATGTATGTGCCCTCTTCTTCCCCTCCCTCTCTGTCTCTCTCCATCCCTCTGTCTCTCAACTTTCACTGACTGTCTTTATTCTCCTCCCCCTCCAACCCTCTTTCACCGCTTTTGATTATCGGCAGCGACCTGAAACTCATGCGAGCAAATCTATCGGAATTTCATCTCTGCCTCGCTTGCAATCATCACATTCACATGTGCACTCCGTCTCGCCATGTCTTCGCACACTCGCAGCTCTCTCTGCACGCACACACACACACACACACACACACACATGCACACACACACACACACACACACACACACCCCTATTTTGTCATTCTGTCTTCAAGTCTTTCTCTCTATCATTTAATCATAAACACTAGAACTGCATAATCCAGACTAGACTCAAGGTGCTCACTCATTTTCTCTGTTTGTCACTGTATAATACACGGAGGTGGGGGACCCTTCTCCAATTCCACAGGAAAGAGGAGTTGATGTGCAATCATTATCACTAAATTAAGGAAGTTTCAGGTGCGCTGTTAAATACAGCCTTGAGACTAAATGAGTGCTCAGCGGCTGCAAATTGACTGGAGAGAAAGTGGGAGATATTTCCGGGATCCGTCTGCAGCTTGCACTCTAGCGGAGAGACCAGAGGTCCTGGTGAGGAGCAGAACAGTGCAGGTAGAGATTCAAGGACACTGCAGAGGGGTGGATGCTTGGCGACACTGGGGCTTTACCCTGAGCCCTGTGGTTGAAGGACATTTTGTGACAAAAGGAAAGCTACCTTACTGCCACCTATAGAGAAATTGAATTCTAGGGTAAGGCTGGCATAATTTCTGCATCCGTCTGACTGTGTACGAGTCCCATGGAAAGAGCAAAATCAACAATACGGTGCCTCCTTTTTCAACGCCTCCTGACTTTTCTACCCCTTTCGTGACACTCAGTCCCCAAACTTTTTACTAAGGACAGCAAAAACTAGCGTGATGCAGAATGATTCACCCCTTCCGGATTAGAATCTGCACTATTTCCAGACAAGAATGTTGATCCATGCCAATTCTGCATCACCCTTTAATTGTCTCCTCTGAGTTTTGCCCCCTAGAGTCTGGCAGCCCTGTCACCAGAATAAGGTGTTGTCATTGTTCGTTTCTGCAGGACATGGATAAGTTTTATAAATATCATATTAAGATTTATACAAGTGATCTAGTTCAGGTGACACTGACTCTATATGAGCTGACTTTCTCACTTGGAGGAGGTGGGGTTGGAGGATGGTGAGACTTTTTACGAAACACTTTTTCTGGCACAAAAGCCAAAAAAAGAACAGCGAACCCAGAACATTAACTTTCTAACCCCAACCAAGTAGTTAATGTGCCTAAACCTAACCAGACCTTCACTCCAATCACAGTGTAACCACTAGATGAAATTAAAATGTAGTGATATCCATGGCTTACAGAAACGTTTAATGCCAACATTTACTCTGGCGACTGGGTTAACAAGGCTATGAAAAGTTCACTCTCTACAATATTTGTCTGCACTGGTAGGTCTGTGGCAGGATAATATAACGTCAGGCCAGTCCTAATACAAGTGAGACTAAATGAGCGCATATATTTTAAACCTAAAAACTCAGCCACCATTCCTTCTGGCTGAATCCGACCGAAGAGCTCCGAGTTACAGAAATAGACATGCTTTTTTTTTTTTTTCTTTATTGTGACATTCTTCACTGTATTTTCCCTGTACAGCTTCCCTGTGACTGTTGAATTCTTCCTGAAGTCAGACATTTTCTGCTGGAGTGAAAGGAGCTGAGCCGTTTGATGGAGATGTTTGGTTAGCGGGGCTTGCTCATCAGAGTTTCCTGCGTCTCCATTTCAGACTACACTTCAAAGGCTAGCGCTTCGACTACGCATACGATTTTTGATGATGTCTAGCTCCTGTGAATGTTACATGTACTTACTGCAAGTTTGCTTTGAACAAAAGAGAGTGACAAATGAGCGTGATGTAACTTAAAGACTCGAATGTGTGAAACAGGTCGCAATTATTATTTACTTAAACAGCCGGACACTGCAATTTAGGGCAAATATTACAAACAGGCTTGAGCAGTGTCTTTGTTCGGGACTTTGGGATTGATTTGGTGCTCTTTTGAGTAATTATGGCTCCAGCACGATATATGTGTAGTTGTGTCAAAATTAATTGCAGTGTGTGTGTCCAGTGTGACAGTGGAGCTCACTGACACAGAGGAAGAAGGTATATAGATTTGAATACAGAGGCACCTCTCGCTGTCGGAAACATTGATTGGGAGTTTTGGTCTTTTCATATATTTTTCCGACATGACGAAAAAAATATAGAGCATCACCAGCCTTACCCTTTAACTCGACAAAGAAATAATATTACTGACACAGTGTGTGAAATTCTTCCAAACGATCATTTAAAGTTTCCCTGGCGCCGTAAGGCAATGTACCAGAAAAGTTTCACTCTGTCCTTATCTTCTTTGTCACTTATTTCTTTTGGACCGTCCAACAGCAGAGAAGTCGGAAAGTAAAAAAAGGCCAAACACTTCCAGCAGCTAAAACTTTCTAACAGCACTAGATCATATTTGAATAGTAATGAATTTATTTCACTGAGTGTCTTCAAGATCCATCAATAATGGATGTCTTATAGTCGGGCGCTGTTTATTCCACTTATTCTCTTCAATCACTTTTAACTTTTTAATGTTTCACTGCGGGGGGGGGGGCTCTTTATTTAGCTGTGATTTAAAGCATTGCCCTATTTGGGACTTTAAAACAGCTTCTGATGAGGACACAAAGAGAGAGCAATGGCAGTTAATAGGAGACCACAGAGCTGCTTAGATATTAATTTGATGGACAGTGGTGACACAGAAAACACAATCTCTTTGTCTTATGGCTTTGCATCCAAATCCAAATGGCAATTGTCTAGTCCACAAAACAGTTTGGGGATTTAGAGTCTCAAAGCCCTCTGCAAATGTTAGTCTCGGTACAATTCCAGTGGATTTCTGCTCTGTGTTTGTTTGTTGTTCCTTTTTCTTCATCGTAAAAATACACTGTTAAAAAATGTCAAGTCAACATACATGTGCTGTTGTTTTTTGTAACCTGGAAAGTGCAGTTTCACACTGATCAATGTTTAGATACTAAAATTGCATCACATGACTAAGTCTGATGGGAAGGATCACTCAGATTACTCTGCAGCTCCCTTCAGACCTACATGTTGTGTTGGCATCTTTCAGCCAATACTTTTGGTTTTTATGACAAAGCTGTGTGGTGTCAAATGGCTGATGGTTGGTTGGTTCATATGAAAATGTCTCAAAAGCTATCAAATGGGTCATAATTATATTTTGGACAGAGATTCATGGTCCCCTGAAGATAATGCCGACTGACTTTGGTGATCCCCTGACTCTCCCTCTAGCACCACATGATTGACATCTGTGTTTTTAAGTGAAATGTCTTGACAGCTATGGAATAGCTTGCCATGAAATGTGGTATAGACATTCATGTTTCCCTCAGGATGAATAGGAATGACTTACTATCGCACCATTATCAGGTCTTTGTGGTTTAACAATAAATATCTGAAAAAACGAAGGACTTCACCATCGACCTGTGCTTTTGCTTGTGCTTCTTATCAAATGTCAGCTTGCTAACATGCTAAGCTCAGATATTGACAGTAGTAAATGTTACACCCAGTAGGTGATCTCTGAATCCCCCTTTTCTAAACAGCTATTCCGCGTCTCCATCTGCTACAGGCAAGTTCAGTGACGGGGGGTTGTTTAGTTGATGTAGTCTAGTCTGCCTGACTCATTGATCCTTGATCTGGCAGAGGTTTGTGCAAGTTAGAACCTGTGGTACTGACCATGGCTCTGAAATACCAGCACACTATGTGTAGTGGTGCTGTCCTTGGTGCTGAAGTAGCACACCGATTTAACATGGGGCTTTCTTCACACAGGCCCACCTGTCTGTCTTGTTTTAGCTTGCATCTATAATATAGAGCGCTGCAGGGATGACACGTTTTTGTAGGCTAACCCAGACGTTCTCACTGGTGTCCTCCTCAAAAAGCCAGTGGGATAATTTCAGTGATGACTGCAGTAAATAAGCTCTGTGGCAAACACAAGTTTACGATACTTACACGTTTTGTTCAGCAAGATAATCCTCAACGATGAACACCACTTTAATAATTTTGAATGGAAAATGAAATCACCAGAAGTAAAAGGCTAAACTTAGGCTGTGCTAAAAATGTGTGATTTTGCGATACGGGTACAATCTCCTATTAACATTAAACGTTCCATGGACAAGCAGGGCAGGGACTGGTCGAAAGACAGTACCACCTTGCAGAGGTCCAAGAGGGCCCTGGGTATAGTTGGGCTCACGCTGCAGCCTTGACTGACTTGCTGACAGGTAGAGAGGGGTTGCATTCACCAGGTCTTAAGGTCTCTGATCCCGACTCACCTTTGTCATACTGTCTTTGGCTTTTTGCCCTTCATCATGTAATATATTGGTCGATGCCTTCAATTGTGGTGTGTTAGCTCAGAAAAATCGACTGAAAAAACAAATGATGTCGCTTTTTTAACATAAACATCGATGATAAACATCAACTTGTAAAGAAACACTGACTTCCAATTTATAGTGTGTTCAGGCCTTCGGGCTCATACGGCCCAATGAGAACATCCCCGTGTTGAAAATTTGCTGAACCGCCGAATGGTTTTACCTGCTTAACATCAAATCGACTGATGTTAGCTTTTATTTTGAAGCACAGCATCACAGAGGCAATAGCATGGCTACTGACTTTAAGCCCCACACTCTTATTAATAAAAAAATGTGAGTATGAAAATTAGCATTTTGTCAGCAAATTGGTTCAAAAGTCTTATTTTAGCCGAACATACTGCACTTTTTTTTTCTACTTGAATTTTGATTAGATAACAGACCTGTAAATTCTGATGTTTGGCATCAGTATGCTAATCAGACGATTGGTTGAAATTATTTTGCCATCTGATACATTTCCATTTTGGCAAACTGTTGAAGATCATTTCCTATCACATTGGAGAAATTAATGAGTTGAACTCCAAGGCCATGATTAGCATTTCAAACTTAAAGCTGGTTTACTAGAATAATTCATTTAACTTTCACTATATTTGAGATCAGATGAAAATTGCATGATTGCATGCGAGACACACAGACACAGGTATGACATATTAGGCTGGGGCAGCTAATTACACAGGTGGGAAACAAAGGAGGGCAGGAAGATAGGGAACCTGAAATGAGACAACATTTGAGTGACAAGGTAAAATGGGAAACCCAAGACAATAAACATGAGGATTACAAAAAGGGGAACTTAAGTGGTTTGGCTGGTTGTGACATAATTATTTGCACCAGGGTGCATGGCCCATTTGAAAATCTGCTGCTTTATGAGTGGAACAAATGGAGCGAAAATGAATGCACACCTGGCTCTTCATCCACACGAACATTGTTCAGTATACCTTGGTACAAAAGTAAAATACAATAGTATGTGTGTTCTGTTTCTGTTTAATTACATGATTGAATTTTGAGACAACAGAGCCAGTCGTGCCATGTCTGGCTCACATTCGTCTGCTGGATCAGCTGCAGCTGTGCTGTTACAGTCTATGCCGTCTTCTACCCTGGAGCAAGGCCAAATACTTCTCCCAACTTTAAATCTATGACAAAACTCACTTACTGCAGAATATAAAATGTGATAATAAAAAATATTTATTTTCACTTGGCCTTCATTTAAAAAAATACTGTCTTTTATGACCAGAATCCTTGCAGCAAGTAGCAACACAATTATGTTTTCGAGATCCGACACAGACACTGTGCACTGAGGAGAATGGGAAAGGTTAAAGAAGGAAAGAAACTCAACAAAATGTGACCACGGTTGATTAAATATCAATGCAAAGTTAGGCTGAAAAAGTTGCACTTTTTATGTCCATGACTTTTTCTGAAGGCCTGGCACATTGTAAACCCACACAGGGGATTTTAATGATGTTGCCTAACTGGGCCTGTTGTCAGGACTGTGTGGGAGAGTGCAGACTGTACACAGCAGGACAAGTTACACCTCCTTTTCATAAAAATCTGAATGGTTTTCCATTTCTTTATTGTACTCAAAGTTATAGCCAGATACACAGACAAGACAAAACAAAACCCCAAAAGAAATAACCAAAGAATAATGCATCATACTATAGCTTTGTTGTTCTTAACATTAGATAGGGTGATGGTATATTGTTTAAATTCATTAATAAAATACAGGGAACCTTTATTTAATGTCAAATGTACATGTATGATATATGACATGCATCTCATTATCAATTTCAAAAACATGAATTCATCCATCTTAAGCTTATTTTGGTGAAAGTTGGCTTCATCCAACCAAAGCATTTGGAAAGAACATGGGAAATACTCTCTTTGCCTAGCCAACAGAAATCACACTCATAATCAGTATTAAGACACTTCCTGACAGGGGTTTAAGCAGTTCAGTTCTATGAAATATCTTGAAAGACACTTCCTTAAAGGGGCTCTGTGGAACTTTGTGCTAGAAGCTGGTTGTTGCTAAACTAGCTACCTAGCTACTTTTGCTCTTTGTCAATGGAGCGTACAGTCACGGGAAAATGTGACCCAAGTCCTTCATAAAGAAATCCACAGTCCAGCAGCTTTGAACAACTTAGACAAGTCATCCACAGGCTTGTACAGGTGATCTAGAGAGACGAGGGAAAGGTCTTGTTTTAAATAATTACAATTGCAATTGATATTACAAGTTAAAATTTGCACACATATGACCTATAAAAAGTGTGCAATTGCTTCAAATTAGATAGAGCCCATTTAAGTTTGTTATTGATAGTGTTTATCACCGATTTCCCGTGCTCTCTCCCACTGTATGTCACTGAATATGGAAGGCCAAAAACATCTACACAAAGGGACAGAAACACAACACATAAAGTGTGCTCCCAATATTCTCACTCATCTCTCTAAATGGCAAATCTGCAAGACCAGAGTTTTGTAGAAGAATAAAGCATCAAAAAATAAAACACACTCTGGTTTTATAGTTTTTTTGAACTTATTCACAAGTAAATAAACAACTATAATGATTAATAACAGTCCAACTGTCAGAATTCCATTATGAAACCATGATATCTTTTAATATAGGTTGTTGTTTATTGTTCCACATGATGTTCACATCTTCATCATTGTCACTGGTACACAGAGCGAGATGACAGCACACTGCCCACCCCCTTCAACCTGAGCAGAAGGCGAATCTGCCACAATAATGGAAAACGCCTTTGTGTGCTTGTGTGTGTGTGAACCATGTACATTTATTTATGGTAGAGCGTGATTATTGCGATATGTGTTTAAAGTAAATTCGCAGAACCGTGTAGGAGAAAATAGTTGCTTACGTAAATTTATCAGAAAGATCGAGATTTAACTCCAATATAGTTCAGTGAATGTCCAGATGGATTCTCCTTTCAGTAGTTTTTTACATATCATTTATTTAGTACATGTTCATAAGTAGCCGTAATGTTAGCTCTAGCTGGCTGTTATAGCCCAACAGTTTCTGTTAATGTTTCCAGTCCAGTGTTTCTGTTAATGACCAGCTCATTAAAGTTGTGCTGTTTCACTTGTGTTCCACATTGAACTGTGGTGAGGGATGATGTTTTTGTTGTTGTTATTCAGATGATTTGCTCCGTCAATGATAGTGAAAACAGGTGTACATCATTAGGTGCTCTCAGGCGTGAGTGACTGAGTGCTGTCAGTCTGAAGGGTAAAGCTGTCCTGCTGTAAATGTCATTGTGTTAAAACGAGCGCACGCGTGTGCCTGCAAATCGATAAACTGTGATTGCCAGCGGTCACAAAGGAATCCCAGGTCGATGGATAGCTCCGCCGATTCTACACATTAAAGTGTGTTTACAGGTTTGGGGGCTCACTGCAGCATATGTGAAAAAGTAGAATAAAACCTTTTGTGGCTACAGAGGATACATTTCCTCCTGTGACGCTACTCAGTGACTATGCTGCATTGTGGGTAATATAGGCACCAGGTTTTAAAGAGAAGTCCACTTGTCTAGCATTGCACTCATATAACACTATAACACTCATTATGGGCAGCTTGAAAACAAATTATCTCAAAATCATAACAGCAAAACCAGTTATATTTACGCACTCTTCCTCCTTTTTAAGACTTGGTGCCTACAATTCCCACTATGCAACTAAGCCCCTGAGTGACATCACTGGAGTCAGTTCCAGATTATTTCAAAGCTTACTCTTGAACCACAAAAAGTTTTGTACCAGTTTTTTCCACATATGCAGTAGTGCTCCCTGAGACCTGTAAACACACTTAAACGTGTCATTTTGGTGGAGCTTTCCCTTAATGCTCTTTCAACGTCTTGTATCAGGATTGTCCTTGCTCATTTTTTATTTCCTGTTTTAAAGAGCTTTTGTGGAAAATCATGGGGTCTTTGTGTAATATAATCTAAAAAAGGAAAAAAAAAAGATACACACATTTTTTTTTTTTCCAGCAGTTCTTTCTTCTACATCTGCTTTAATGATCCCCCTGTACATCAGTATCTGAGGTGGCTGTACAGACACTGACAGACAGACAGACAGACAGTGAGGTTTTACATTCAGCTCATACAGCTACACCATCAATTACGCAATTTCCACGCACTCAGTCAAGTGTCCACCCAATCAGAGAGGTCAGGCAAACTACTGAAGATGCTCGGTGGTGGCGCATGGAGATGGATATGCAAATGTGTACGAGTGCCCACGTGCAGAATTAAATTAGAAAATGATGATGCTTTTGTTGATGGGACCCACGGGGCACTATGGGTGCATGTCCTGTTTAGTAATCGACGGTCAAGCCATTACAAGGGCCATTTGGACAGTTTATCGATCAATTACAGTAAAAGGGGTCAACGGCACTAAAACACAGAGCTGTATTCAGTCAGGTCAGTATTGTATGTTAAAAAAAGAAAAAGAAAAATCCCGTGACTGATCATATGTGAGAAACAAGAGGCGTTTGTTTCCGACACTGTGAGAGCCCGCCGGAGCATCACACCCGCCTCACTCACTCACTCCGCTGCTCTCTCATCCGCCGGGCTGAGAGACCCGAAGCAGCCTGCGAGAGATACAGCGAGGAGGGGGGAGAGAGGAAACGGAGCGACGGAGATGGCGAGCATCAACATGGGGCCGAGAGCGCTGCTGCTGCCAGTGGGGCTCGCGTGGGTCCTTATGGCCGTCCTAACACCTAATGTCCGATGTCTGAACGGCGACGAGGACCAGAGCCAGGACACCGAGTGTAAGATAAAGAGCGTCACCGTGTCGGCGCTGCCGTTTCTGAGGGAAAACGACCTGAGCATCATGCACAGTCCGTCGGCCTCCGAGCCGAAGCTGCTGTTCTCCGTTCGAAACGATTTTCCCGGAGACGTCGTGGTGGTGGACGACCTGGAAAACACCGAGCTCCCCTTTTTCGTCTTAGGTGAGTCTTTGAAAACACAACGGCGTCCAGCGGTTCATTAGCCTCTAATTGAGCGGATTAAACCGCCCCCCGCCCCCCCGCACTCTTTATTATTACACCGGAACATCTGTCTATTAGCTTAGCTCATAGACAGCGACACATCATGTTTTCACTGCTGTATAGGCTAAATAACCACCAGAATGAACATGTAAGGCTGTTAGCAGCAGTTAGCTTGCGTTTGTGTGTCATAATAAGCCCGCCAGTGGATGACTATTAATTTAGCGCCTGGTATTGATTACACTGTGGTGTGCTAAATCACACTTAGCACTACTTATTGCAATAATAGGCCGCATAGCATCCTAATGCTAGCACAAATTGTAGTTTAATTTCCTTTCAGCTACAGCTAGCAATTAAATACATTTGTAGGAGGTTCACTTCCATGCCTTGGATGCTCATTCATGAGTGTATTCTCCCTGACACTAGCTCACACACGTGGCTCACCTAGCTACATGTGTGAGAAACTACTTGCCAATTAAGCAGCCAAACTGCTCTCACGTCAGCACAACTTTTACCGCTCGTACCTCTCTTTCTAGTGTGTCATGGGTTTCTCCATGCGGTCCGTGTCTTTTATGTTTTGTAAGTGATTAAAATGCGACAGCTGACGGACTCGGGGGAGTTTATCAGGCGGTTTAAAAGCAAAGTTCACCCGAGTGTGGACCCTCTGCAAGTCCACATGACCTGGCCCTTAATCAGTTCGTTTAATCTGCTGAGCATTTACACTGGCATATTGTTTATACTTCATAGTCTTAAACTTATGAATGTTTCCTGATTTATCTTGAGAACAGAAAGTGAACACAAAGAAATCACAAAGAATCTGACATAGTATTCAGTGTACAGCAGCTGGTTAGATATAGCTAATCGTTGTAGATGAAGGTTCTCAGTCATCCAGGTCATAGTAACTCTAGGTGCTGCATTTTAGGCAACTGGACTTGTTTCAGTTTCTTAAAGAAGTTCCACCGCACGTCCAAGAGTCTTCTTCAGTTCTAACTGGAGAGGAGTTGGCAGGCTTTAAAACCGTGTGCGGGAATTTCCTTAGGGCCACTTGTTCGATAGTTGGTCAAATCGGCCTTCATTGGAGTTACGAAGGCTAGGTGAGCCCAGGTGTGAATGGTTGTTAAGCTCTCTGGGAACTCAGTACAGCATTGGAAGTGGGTGATAAGTAATGTCTCAGGCCACCTCCTCTGTTCATAGCTGATTATTGTTCATTTGTCTGTGGAAATGAGCTGGTTGCTGTCCATGGTGCTGAATCACAATCGCACAGCTTCATGGGAAGTTGCTGGCAATAGTGAAGAGCCCCCCTGAGCTACACTGAGCACCGAGACACACTGTGTGGCTCTGTGTGATCTGCAGTGGATCTACTATTGTGGTTTGTTGTTAGTGGTGTACCTGGATCTGATTGGAGAGTCATTTCATGTTCTCTCAGGCCAAGTCAGCAATCAACAGGAGAGCAGTTTGAAAGCCCGTCTGGCATGTGAAAGTGTGTGTGTGTGTGTCGGCTGTTATTATCTACTATGCGGTTTCATCTGGCTGTCTCTTTGTTGTCACGTTTCGGAAACAGTTTCCTGTTTGACTTGTGCTTTCATACGTGCATTTCGCATGGATGCTGTAGTTCTTGTTTGACTCTGTAGTGACATTGTAATGCGTCAGATGTGCAAATGCAATCTGAGCTGTGGCTGAAAAAAAGCAGCTGTAGGTTGTCACATATGCTCTGCACACTGTCTCATAATAAACTGTTCATCCTGTTGTTTAATTTATGTGGGACTTTTTGGACTTTTCTGAACTTTTTTGGAGGGCTTTTTTGATTAGTTTTTTAACCTTGGTCAGATAGCATGGAGTAAAGAGCTGACAGGAAATAAGGACTGGATTGTTGAGCAGACCAAAGAGTTAGAAGTGTAATTTCTGTAGCTCAAAATGCATTATTACATCTAAATTTAAACACTAAACTTAAATTATAGCTGCTGTGGAGCGATGGGTCGGGTCCGGGCTATTTTTGGCAAATTTAGGCAATTCTGAGCAACAAACAGGAGAACAGGAAGACAAGACAGTTGAGAAAAATATCCATTTTGGACCACATGAGACTTGAACTCACAACTTCTGGAACCAAAGACTGTCATCTATCGCTCTGAGCTAATTGGCAAGTGGCAATACAACAGTGGCTTCACAAATTGAGTCAGCCATTCACTGTTGTGCAGGCAGATTTGAAACCACTGTAAAAAGTTCAGTTATCAAGACAAAAATCTGAAAATACACATATTGCAGCATGGAGATGTTGGTAATTTGTTTTTAAAAATGATTGATTTGCTCCATAAGTGAATCACTGATGTTTAAAAATGCTGCTTGCATTGACTGCAATTATTCAGATGAGAGCAGAATTCTAAATGTTCTCAAAAATTCAGTTTTTTAGGTAAAATTCTAATATTTGTCAAACATCATCTACCATGACTCTAAAAAATGTTCATTTTTTTCATGAACATTAAAGATTTATGTATCAATTCGCAGGTGTACAATAGTGTTTACAGTCAAACATTTTCATGCACTGTCGGCAAAAATTGTGGGAGGAGATAGGTTTTTATACGTTTTACAGTTTAAAAGAAAACACAGTGATGGACTTCATAATTTTTAATAGGTTTAAATATACAAAACTTTCTTTAGTATTGGGGCTACAGTTTGATGAAAGTGTGAAGTTCTAGCGGGTTGATTTGTTATGAATTTTCAATGTTTTGAACTTTAAATGCTTGCTGTAGCGCCACCATCAGGACTACTTGGGTTTACAGCTGAAGTAATCTGGCATGAGACTGGACCTTTATGCAGAATTTGGTTAGCTTTCACCCATGGTTCAGTCCAAGCAATTTGTTTTTATTTAATTTGGAGGCTTGCTGTGATGCCACCATCAGGACAATTGTCTTGTGTTTCATGTTGAGGACATCTGACATTTGGTCTCAAACCCACAACCCCTGACACCAAGAACCAGCTCCTAACTCACTGAGCTAATTGGCTGGAAATGAGACCTGCTGTGGGAGTCAGTGTCCGGGCAGCTGTTGTCAAGGCAGATTTCAAAAA
>CAEMYA010000024.1:584400-605022 GCA_903131615.1 Diplodus sargus
ATCTGAATGAAGGACAGAGACCATTAAGTGCTTTCTGAACAAGTATTAAGATTTAACAATCTATTATTTGACACATAAGATTGACACAGCCTGTTCATTTTATTTGACCAAAAATTGGTGGTGCTCTGATTGACTGGGCACCGATCATTATCATCTGATATGCGTTGTAAAAAGTGAAATCTGTGGTCTCTATAGAGCCTGATCAGATGAGCCCATCATTTGAATATGCGAGACAGTATATGCGTTGCTAAAATGCCACATACACTACAGGACACTGCTGCCTGCCTGCTGCAAACAGCTCAGTGTGCAGTTCAGTTGAGTTTAGAGTTACAGATACTTTGCATCTGTGTACATTTTTACAATCAGAGGTAACCTGGTCTCTGCTTGTACCAGGTTACCTTTGATTGCAGCAGTGTCCTGTAGTGTAGTGGCTTCAAGGCACACACACCTCAGTACAGGGACACCTGAGACTGAGAGTTTTTCCTAAACTCTGTGTCCTATTTAACCCGTTCTTTGAATCAATAGAAAATATTTATTATTTATTTCCTCAACACTTTAATGATGATATAAGTGAAGAAACATCTTTCTGATTGGTGGTCGGTGATTGATATTGGCTGATACAGGGATCAGTAATCGGCCCGAAAAATCCTGATTCGACCCATACCAAAAATACAAACCACAGTCAGATTGCAATCATGTGCAAAGAGAAAAAGAGAGACCTTAAATATTTAACATACTTTATACAGATGCACTTCGTGTTGAACTCCAAAAGTCTGGAGGCATCATGCCCAGTCCTAGACAGAAGAAATTGTCAGATTGAATGCCCTGCTGTTTATGAAATATAGTTTCTATGTGTAATGTTGGGAACAGACCTACGATGAAGGCTATTTTCAGTATAATTGAGTGCTTGCTACACAAGACCACAGTGACTCTTTTAATAGTTTAAATAGTTCATTTTTCAGGCCTCATGTAGGCAACAGTTAATTCATAATGGGGTGAAGGGAAATAAGCTGAGGCAAATGCACAGTACACAAGATCCCAAGACTGATGAGGAATATTAATGAGATTGAGTTTGTGTGTGACATTTCCTTACATAGCATTCCACTCCAGGACAGAAAACTTTTAAGGAAAATTGACACTGGGGAGTCCAGCGCAATTCCCGTTCGCAGTGCAAGTAGGATCCCTGCTACCCAAATATAAACACTGGAGCAGCTGTAGCCTTTTATTTCTTTTTTTCTTTTTCTTTTTCTTTTTCTTTTTCTTTTTCTTTTTCTTTTGTTTGTTGTTTAATTTCCTTTGCTGTTGATTTCCTCTTTTGTTGAATGCAGGATGCCAGCTTTGAATTACAAACCAGAACTTTCACTTGTTGCATATGTGTCTTCTCAGGAAACAGAATCGATTTATGTTAACATTGTGCTGCTGTATTGATAACAAGGAGTAATTACATTTAAACCAGTGTTTCAGCAGCAATGTGATAAGATGCCTGCTGAATGCTGTACTAAACTTGTTGTAGCTTCTGTTAAGGATGCTGTTGTCCCTCTCCATTTCTGTTGGAGTCTGCTATGGCCTCGTTATGATTAATGTTGTTCAAGGTTCCTCTCAGCATATTTTCTCAATCCCCTCAAAACTATACATGGTGTGTAGGACATTACACCAGGTGTCTGAGTGTAAACACATGCTGTAGGCTAGTTCTACAGAAGTTTTAACAGCAGCACAGGTTTCTGTAGAGTTGAAAAGATGATCTGATCAGATTTGGTTAAGCTTGCAGCTTAATCAGAGGTTAACTGACAAGACATTTCTTAGATTTAAGACATTTGCTTGATACATTACAGTTATATTTACATGTTTCTGTGTGTAAATTATTCATACTGAGAGTCACAACTAAGCTGCTACAAAATCCCTTTGCGGCAACTCCAACCATCAAAGTTGCTTCCACTAAAAGTGCTTTTATGCCATTGACATGCTATGATAGTTGTTAGAAGTGTTAATATAAATTGTGTGTGTGTGTGTATATATATATATATATATATATATATATATATATATATATATATATTTGTAGAGAGAGAGAGAGAGAGAGAGAGAGAGATCCCATATATATATACAGATCCCAGGAACAACAGGCAGGAACAAGCCTCAGTCCAGAGAGAGAGAGATCCAATCCAATCCAGTCCACTTTATTTGTATAGCACATTTTATAAACAATAAAGCTACCAAAGTGCTGCACAACAGATACAAAACAGAAAATGAAGAAAGTTAAAGTTGAATACAATAAATAAATAAATTAAAAGCATATAAAAGGCAAACATAAGATCAGATAAAACACTGAGAAATATAAAAAATATATGTATGGACTGCAGCAGTGGTGGACTCAGGTTGTTTAAGGGGCAGGGGCAAAAAAGATTAAAAGGGCACCAGTTGTAAGCGCTTGGGCACTGACACACAAAAAATGTGTGACTAGAGGGCACATCACCATGTTTTGTCCACTGCAAGGGCACTTTCTCACCATTTGTTAGCTGTTTGAAGGGCAACCTAAAGCCCACTTTGTCACAAAATAATCACTATACACTTGCATTCTAATGTTATGTACAGTAAATTATAGGCTTTTCTGTTTTGGTTTGCCCTAACCAATCAATAATCAATCAGCACAGCAGCTGTAGAAATTGCTGCTAGGAGCAGTTATGTAAACCGTAATCATTTACGATAGAGGAGCACACCTTTACAGAGGTCATATTCTTATATTTGTGTCCAGTCTGACTAGTGATACTAACTTTACATTTGTTGATTCGAGAAACACAGCACTGCTTGAATTTTGATGTTAAGATTGTAGTCCTTCTTTCACAGTCTCACGATTATAAGAGGTTTTATTGTGTTTTGTCCATATACCGTTTCTTTGCCGCCTTACAGTAGTTGTTTTCAAAACAAAAAAAATGCACTGAGCTAATAATAAAATGCAAATTAATAATCAGGTCAAAGTAATTTTTTATAAGCAATATTATTATTGTGAGGTTAGATTTTCTTACATTTTGCAATTATAGTCTTTTATTTTATTTGTATTTTATGTTGATTAGTAGTATAAATAGTTTAAATAAAAAATGGGCTTCTTTACTTCTCTCTTTGCAGCAACACATACAACACTTTAAAAAAACAAAATGATGTTAAATAGGAACCTTTGAATTATATAGTAAGTGTAATAGAATTATATATTATATGTAGCTACTCTGTCACTTGGTTCCCTTCCCTCTAAACTCCAGGGAGTGCCAGGTGAGAAATAACACTGCAATAAATTAAAAGAGAATCAGCGATCCGATATTTGACATTGTGAAAAATATCATATATATATATACAGCAAATATTGCGATATTTGATAATATGTAATATTGGCCCAAGCATTGCACTGGGGTTTTTTTCATTCTGCCTGCCGTCTGCCGGTTGCCCATCAATTATTTGTGTGTGTTTGATTTTCCTCAATGTGCAATTGTTGTCAATTGAAAAAGAATGTCTGAAATGTCTTTTCAGAGGGTGCCAACAGAAATACTTGGTGTTTTAAACCACAGTTATAAGTGAAATATATATATAAATTCTCACAAAAAGTTAACGCAGGAATTAGCCCCCTGAATTAGCTTTGTAAACATATTGCTGGTCCACATGGATGATACATGTGGAAAATGGAGTAGATTATTCTTTCAGAGTGGTTTATATATTTTCTTCTGCCATGAAAATGTGTCACCACGGGGTAACAGTCACATAAATTCAGTCACCTTGCAACCCTACAGGCCTAGAGCATTTGATAGTTAAAAAGACTGAGCATCAATTAAATTAAAAGGCACTTGCAGGTTTTGACTCAAGACCCACACCACTCTGGTCAGTTGAATATACTGTTCTGTAGCTCACGTAGACCTAGTACAAGCAGCAGTGAGTCTTGCTGGCAACTGCGGTCCATCCTCATCCATTCCTCATCAGGAATATCCTCAGCTAAACCCCAGTAATTATTTGAATTCTGGAAGACCATAGAGACAAAGATCAGACGTTTCTTACCGATGGTCTGAATGTTGCAGTGAAAGGCGAAAACTTAAAGCTGTAAGCCTCATTTTGGGACGAGAAAAAAGGAATCTTGTTAAGACACATGCTGGGTATCTTTTATTTTCCTCAGCCCATCAACCTCTTTGAAGTAATATCATTTAGAAAGTGCAGCTGGTTATAAAAGCACACTTGTGTACTACTGTGTGTGTGTATGTGTGTAAGTGTGTGTGTTGGGGGTGGGGATGGGGGGTTGGTTGGGTGCATGCAATTTAAATTCCTCTTTATTTTTTCACCTTTTACAGTGGCTCACATTTTTCTCGCCAAATTGCTTCTCTGTGAAGCATCTAAGAAGCAATTTGAAAAGAGTGGATTCTGTGACTGACAGTAAATTTCAGCTGTAGGACTGCAGCCACTCGTTAGTGTCAGCGAAGCACGGCTACGTTATTAGAAATTTACCCTTTTGGTGTTGTGCCATAAATTGTGCGGGAGGTGAGGTAATAAAGTTGCCCTGTGAGAGACTCAAGTTGTATTTGCTCTGGCAGTGATTTGCACATCTGGGCCGGAGGCTTGGAAGGAAGTCAGCCCTTAACTGCCTCCCATTCAAATCAGCTTTCTGAACAATAATTTGGCTGGTACAATCCAGATCCATGCCAGAGAAGGTTTTATATTGTTGCCAGTGTAAATGGAGTGAAACTCCGCTAGTGCTTGAACCTTACATGTCACCTCTGAGTCCTGAATGCACTTCATTTAACTGGTTTGTTTTTTACGTGTTCAAACTGGCAAAGCTGACAGGACGTTATAGTGACATTATAGAGACAACTTATTAGTGACAACTTGACATTATATTATATTATTTCACCTCATGATTGTTTTTTAGATATGATAATAACTGTGTTTTTGCAAGGCCTTCCTCCGGAAGAAAATTAATATTATTGTTGTTGTTGTTGTTGGTGGTGGTGGTATTATGTGTAAGATTGCATGAAGCTCTTGTAAAACACACAGCAATTGTAACTGAAAGGGGGAAAAAAACAAAAACAAAAATGCATCAAATTTAGATGTATTCCAACTGTACTCACTTAGTATAAACAGTTGTAGGACAGCAAATTACTGTTGCAACTCCTTTATTGTTTTGAAAAAACTCAGAGCAATTGGAATTGTATTGTATTGTGTATGGCCGTGCTAAAAGAGCCTGTTCATTGTACATTGTACACAGTTAACTGGATGTATCCGTTTACAACTAATGAATGCGAACGGGAACAGGAGCGTGAGCGTCAACTATGCACTGTTTTAAGCAACGTGGTTGGAAATGGAAACCCTCCCTACTCGGTCTCTGATTGATTGACAAGTCATGAACACAGCCTCAGATTGGTCGATAGATCAACATGGACAATGGATACATTTTAACTAACAACATTACGTTTTTAGTTTATCATTATGGATTTGTTTTATGAAGTTTCCAAAAGGACACTACAGTTTACAGCAGGATTACAAAGTTGCTTGTTTTGTTTAGTGGAGACGCACACTAGAGCCCAGACATTTTTAGTTTACTAATGTATATAAACAAAGAAAAGCAAAAATCCTTACTTGGTATTAAGCTGGAACCCTTGCTTGAATAATTCAAATGATTAGTCGATTATTAAAATGGCTGAAGATCAATTTCTGTCAGTGGACGAGTTGATTGATGACTGATTTACTTTCTAAACGTGAACATCATTCACTGATAGCTACTTCAACCCTAATACCCCAGTATTTCACCATACACATACACATAGCTACAGAAACCAAACATTAATTAAAAAGCACTATGATTGTCAGTTTAAATGAAAGTGCACTCCTACTCCATCAGGAAAACGTGCTGTTGGCCACATCAGAGACATGTTTCCAGTTCTTTCTGTAGAACCAATTCCTGACTCTGTGCTCTCTGGCCTCTCAAGTGAATACAATCACAGAAAAAAATGGTGGAGCAAAATTGTTGTGCTGGCCTCAATTTCAGTATTGCTCCTTAAATCCTGTCCAGTTTTGTGTATCACTTTGAATTACCCAAAGTGATTTCAAGCTTTTCTTACATACACCAGCAGTTCAGCTGCTGTAATCCAAACCAGGCTTATTTGTCACACTCGTGGTGATACTGGACGGATTTTATGCTGCACTGCTGCTGTAACAGGAGAGATTGGCTGGAAAATCAGTATTAGTAATTGATGGGAGGAGTTCCACAACTCATATAATAGCAACTGTGCTATTGAGAAGAAATTTCAGTATGTGATGGGACCCTGGTGTGAAACAGTGGGCTGGAGCTGCATCCCCCTGTGCGATTAGAACTTCCTTCATTTACTCCGTCATAATGAATATTGTTACAGAGACATCTGATTACAGTACATGTCGGGTGTCATTGTTAGTGAGTTACATAATCCATGGTTCGTACGGGTGCTTGAATTTTAATTTTGTGTTTTCAAGGTCTGAAAAGTGCTTGACTTTATTATTAACTTTAATTTCTAAAGTTTTTGCTATTATGAAACATAATTTTAGAATATTCCTGTAGATATGTATTTCTCCCCAGCGATAAGGTGTTGTTGAAATTGTTGAAAATTACTCCTAAAAGTGCTTGAATTTGACCTTGAAAAATGTGTACGAACCCTGATAATCTCAGCCAAACTATGAACAGCTACAGAACCATGACTGGTCAGTGTCCCTTGTTTTGAGGATATCCAGCACTTACAACCACAAGCCTTTTTTGGCCATTATTCCAGTTGGTTAGAGAAAAACTTCACTAGAGTCTGTGCTGAGACTGATGCAGAAACATCACTCGAAAAGTCCAGAAGTTGATGAACATGAGTGGTTTTCAGTCATTTTTCAAGCAAAAAGTTGCCAAACATTCACTGTTTCCAGCTTTTCAAATGGACCAGTTTTCTGTTTGATAATCATACTGATAATCTTTGGGGTTTGAAATGTAGACTGGACAAACAAACATTTAAAACCATCACCCTGGGCTACTGATATCCTGATAGACAAGTCATTGTCTAATTATGAATTTTATTTCTGTGTTATTTGTATTATTATTATTATCATTATTATTATTATTATTAGCTAATATTTATTATAATTATTGTTGTTGTTGTTATTGTTATTATTATTATCATCATCGATCAACCCATAAATATCTACATTATGTTTTAATTTTACAAACATTAAAAACAGTGACTCAAAGCAAATGCAATGCACAAGCAGGTGGCTATAAAAAGCTACAAGCATTTTATGGACATGGGAGCAGTTGCATGAGACGAACAGAACTCTTGGAAGAGCATACACTTCTGATCTCAAAAAATGTTACTGTTAAGCTATAAAAAACATTGATGCCCTCAATTTCTGTGTCTCTATGAGACATTTTGTTTTCAAAGTTTTCAGCTGTTCTCCACCAGGACACAACAATGTGAATACCAGTCCCACGAGTAGGGTCCATCATAAATAATATTTTGTTTCTGTGACTTCATCCATATAGATATTTTTTGTTTTGCATGTAGCAAAACTCCAACTGTCTACAACTTGCATTTTGTTGTACAGCCCTGTGTTCTAGAATGAATAATAAATGAACCTTGAACTACTACGCTGTAAAAAAAGATCATATTTAGTGAGTTTGTATATAAAAATAATTGTGTTTGAAGGAAATTAGACACTCAGATTGATGCCAAAACGTAGTACCTCATTACTGTCTCTTGTCATGGGTTGCTTGCAGGACAACAGTCCATGCTAAAGTAAAAAATGAATCATATCCCTACCTAGAGTTTCTTTTGTCATTTCCAGTGTTGATGTAGCCGACAAAAAGAGTGTGCTGTACACCCAGCACAGTGTGCCTTTGCAGAATAAGTATGCTAGAACTTTTTGGCTTAAATCTATTTAGCTCTTGCATATACAGTAGTTGTCAAGTTTGAACAATTTACAGCAAGTCCTCACAGACATTTGGATAAAGATGATAGCCTCCTATGGATACATTGCTGAGGTGGAATACACAAGTCTGTGAAAGAGTTTTTCTTCCCTCTCTGCATCCATAAAGTCCCTCAGGACTTTCCCTTTGCAATTCACAGTGTGTATCCTTATCCAGAAATTCAACTGATATTGTGTAACTTTCCTTTAAAGTAAATTCAAGTCTGTTGAAGCAAGGGTCGGTTAGTTATTCTGGAAGCATTGTTTGTTATATTTGTAGAAAATCTCTTAACATCTTGACATCAGTCAATAAATCAAAAGACCTATTAGGCACACTCCACAAGACTAGGCAGATATATTGCCAAAGCCACTAGCAAGCTAATCACACAAGAATGGCAGAGAAAGTGCAGCCAGAATTCCCCAATACAAACCCAGGAGCACAAATCCTTCACCCTCAGCAGTAAGACTTACTGTTGCAACAGCTAGCCCTGACAGACTGAGGTACATCATGGCTGCTATTTTGCATGTGTTTATGTAGTTGTAGCACTTAACATAGTTTATTTATGTATTTATTTGACTAGATAAGCTAAGAGAGAACATGTTAAGCTAGCTGAACGTTGAAGGTATAAAGCTAGCTTCTAACACATTTCCCAGCTGACCAGCAAGAGCAAGGGGACAGTTGGTGTTTGGAGGGAGGCCTGGGTGGAAGGGTGGTATTTTTTGGGTTGGATACTGGTTGGAAATTGAGCTTGCTCTTGCTGGTTTTTACATTCTCACCAACCCCAGCCTTAACATTTAATGGGAAATCAAATCAATTGTTCTCTCTTGCACTATTCAGTGTTGCTGAGTGCAGCCTTAGGTCTGAGGCCAAGGAATGTTTATTTTTTAAGGCAAAATTTAATGGTCATTAAATTTACAAACCCAATTTAGATCTGTCTTTCCATGAGGAGCAAGGCAGATGAACTAATTAAACCCACACTATGTCTGGATTTCAATTAGACTTTTTTGTGTTTATTTCTGTTTATGCTGAAGCCTGAGTAAACAGATTGGTTTATATTGTTTTTCTCATTAGTGTCCACCTGTGGATACTCCTTAAAAAGGAATAAGATGATCTAATTTGATTTGTCATAATTGACACTAACTCTGAGTTTTATTTCTTCCTTTACGCTCTTTACATTTCTAGACTTTGCCCCCTTTGTGCTTTGCGACAGCTGTTTATCTTTTCCAAAACCTACCAAAACTCTGCAAGCCAATATGCTTACAGTGCATGTGCCTCAATTCATCACAACAGAATCCTCACTTCTTTTATTGCCCCTGTGCTGCAGTCGGGGAGGATAAATCTGCAATTAACATCAAGCTGAGAGATCAAGGATTGTTTTGGTGTTTGTACAAGGCAAGGGCAGGAGGAAATTGCCGAGAGAGAATGCAAGAAGGTATGGCCAGAGAGAGAATGGCATACAGCTGCTATTCAATGGTTTCCATGGCAACATGATCGGGTGCTTAGACAGATGTTCTAAAGAAAGGTTTTTATCACCGGAGCAGCGGAAGATGGGGAGGAAGGAGGGACAGACATCTGAGGTGGCACCTCTAACTCTATATACTGCTGGTGTTTTTTATGAGATAATGTTAAGGTACCAAACACTACTTTTTAAAAGCTAAGTTAGTGTCAGCTTTTCACCCTCTTTCCAAATCTCCATTAATTGTATTTTTCTTGTAATCATTATTCATTTTCAAATGCAGTGTTGGTTTCGTAGTCTGTGTTAATGTTATTACAGCGGCAGGTGCTTTCAATTACTGGGTCATATATGATGGTCGAGTTAATTCAAATGAAAACGACTTCCGGTTTCACGCTGGAACATGAACAGCAGTCTCCTGAATGAAACTCCTTGTCCTTGTTCAATCAGATATGGAGTTGTCGCTCTTTATACTGCTTTCGCTCCCTTTCTCCACTACACCTGCTAGAGGTTACTGCCTAACAATAAACACAAATATGAGTCCTAATGACCTGCCTGATTTCTCAACTCATGGTAGCATTTCTGAGAAGGACAGAATCCAGGTATCTTATCAACACAAGGGACATGGGGAATCCAATTGTTGATACTGTTAAACCTTCCTCAAATTGCAGTATACAGTGGCATTAATAGCAGCTGATTGAAGATGACAACAAAGGGCTTTGAGGGGGCCACAAAATCGCTGCTATACCACTTAAAGGTGCTTGCACTATTGCAGTGCATGTCAACTGTAATATTCCATCCTATGTCAAATTCAAATTTTTAATAGGTTTTTTTATATTGATTTTAAAGAATACTAAACCCAAAACATTTTTTTTCAGCTGTGAAACAAATGTATTTGGATGTTCAGTAGTGTTGTTGATTGGTTTAGCTCTCAACATTTATTTTGATAAAAGTATTCTACAAATTGTCTTCAGTAGTGGAGTAGGGTACCAAAATCCACCGGGAAAATTCTGACCGCACCGGCCAACCACTGGCCCAGACCAAACTCGCTGATGGTTGATTTTGGAATAAAAGCGTAATTTTCGAGCACTTTCATGCATCCCCCTCCAGCATCTGCTTCTTCTTCTCCTTTCTCTTCTTGCCTTCCATGTCTAAAACTTTCTATCTGTCTGACGTATGCCATTATCTTGTCGGGTCTTGCCCTTAGAGGAGGGGCCGCTCATCTATCCCCCTACATTTCTGTAAATAGACTTGACCTGCAGTCGCGGCCGGCCGGGAAAACTCCCGATCGTCCCTATTGCCACTCCGCCCCTGATTGTGTTGTAGATATGCAAAGTGACTGCCCTCTAAAAGTTGAAACCTGGCTATTCAACATTTGTTAGCGTAAAACCAGTGAACATTTAGTCCACAGGACAATTTCCAACCTGTTTAATGGCAAGAAAACTGGGATTATTTGACCGAGAAGTCGCAGCATCTGCAGCTGTGTTTTGTGCTGACAAACCCTGTGTATTATGTCTTTATGTGTGTGGTAGTGGTGAGGGGCTGGAGGGGACAACTGCAGCTGCAGGAGGCAGCATGAAGGAGTGAATGGCCATGTCTTACTACAGCCTGCCAGCCCATCCCATGTTGAGGCAGTTGAGGCAGGGTGGAGACACTCGCATATTAAATTGTATCATTTGCTGGTTATCATTTGTCGTTCAGTCAGTGCAGCAGTGTAATTTTTGGGGGATACACTTGCTTGTGTTCACCATATTCAAGTGGTCTACACTACAGTGGGCATTTTAACATGTGTGCTGGTGTCTGTGTTGCTGGCGGTGGTGAGCGGACTGCCAGCTGTACTGTACCACATTAAACCATCGATTCAAGTGGCTCACTGCTATGTCTCCAGGTTAGGGAGAGTGGACATCCAGCCTGTCTGCTCTCTATAGCCCAGAGAAACTATGGCACCGTAAAGGCAGCTCCGAAGAAGAAGCATAACCCAAGAGGAGAAGCAATCGGCCAGTCAGGTGGGACTGCAACAGCTGCAGAGAGTGGGCTGTTTTCTTGCGTGAATTCATGATGGTGATGAAAGGAACATTTGCTTTTTAAGACCATGGGATGGTACAGAAATGGTATTACTGTATTACCGCTTAACCCTAATCAGAACCGGTATAAAACACCCCCAGTGATATCTAGTTCTATGTCTTACTGAATTAGGACTCCTACACTCCTACACTCCATTTCTTTTATTAATGCTACTCATGTGAAACCTGATAAGATTGAGTGCTGACACCAAGACAATTTCTACCTTACATTCATCCTACCACTCAACGAAATCAGCCAGACTTCTGAAATGTTAAGGGTTTTCTAAACACAAGCAGCTGAATGAGAACTTAAAATAGCCTAAAATTAACAAAATTGTGTGAACAATGCCAGATTTCAGTACTTTCAGTACTGGGTAAATCCCAGTGGCATGCACATATCAAAACTCATTAAAGTTTGATTAGCAGCACTAGTAATACGTGGGTACAATAGATTCTTAGCATTTCTGTGGAGATAAAAGAGGAAAAAGATTGATTCTATTCCAAAGAAAAAACAAACAAAAACAAACAAATAAATCAGCAAATGCCAAAAACAGAAAGGCACACTCAAATACATATCCATTTTTGCTGGCTCCCATGCAGCTTGTTGAAACAGTTTTTAAGAGGTACTGCTGCCCACATGTGTTTTATTAGGCTGTCAGGCCAGGGCAGATCAAGGCAGAGAGAAACTGTAATCTGTATGCAGGCTCACAGAGACCAGTGGGAGCGGTTTAGAAGCTGGACAAACAGTCAGACCCTGGCTAGAAATATTTTTCATCCTTGTTTTAAGATCAGGGTGTTGTAATTTATGGCGCCCCATGAACAGCTCACCTTCGAGAGTTCTTAAGGCAAATAATATGAAAGATTGAGGAATCTTGTTATGGCACACACAAGTATTCACACAGATAAAAAAAGAAAAGCATTCTCCCCAGAGATTCTCAAATTAGCTTCTGTTAAAGTGAGCATGTGGGTAAGTTCTTGCCGTGAGAGCAGCAGACTGGTTTCTCCGTTTCCCCCTCTGATGTCCTGATTTCATCACCCCGGTAAAAGCAATACATCTTAATTTGCTACTGTCATCATAGGCTGGCCTCGATCTGTCAGTTTCTCAACCTCGGGGAGAGGTGTTACTCACAAGAAGGACATCGGTTCAAAGGCAACATGACATTCGAGCAGTCATTTTTTTAAGGGGGCTGGTTAGTTTCAGGTTTGATAGAACTCTGTACGGCCACTTTTGATTCTGCTGATATGTTGGAATGGTTTTGAAGTGAAATCTTGAATATGTTTGACCAAACTAAACTTTGATGTCCAAAATGCATTGATGAGCTGACTCTGAACATTTGATCAGTCACCAAAAACAGATGAAAGTAAATAGGATTCAATTAAATTCACAATGCAATCCATTTTTCTCCATAAGAGACTTCAAATGCTTGATTTACTATGTAAAATGTTAGTAGAATACATCAGGTTACTAATCAAAATTCCATCAGAATAGATGAAATTCTACGCCAATATGGTACCTTTAATTTCGCCCATAGACTGACAAAATATTAGAAAAGGTTATCTGACAATCCTAAATATAAAATGTTTGCATTTGATAATGAATATTTCGTCTGATAAATAAACAATTTTTACAGCTTTATGCTCCCTCCTGTTTTTAGTGATTCATTTTTAACCATTTCATTTTGTTTTGTTATTTCATTTTTGACAGTATATTTATTTTTTGGTCTTGGCACAGTACTAATCCTTTACATATCCCTTGGAATCATTAAGAGAGCTGGATAAAGCACCAGTCATAAAATAATGATTTTCATGGCGGTTATATTCACCATTGAAAACAGTATACTGTATATACTCCTGTATACTTATGTCTCCATTGACAGAATGCCTCCAATTGTAAACAGGATCCTTAATTATACCTTGTGTTAAGAATATTTGATCCATGTACATTTTTAGACTTGATCCAAAGTACCAGGGCCAGCTGTAGACATTTTGGTGCCCCATAGATGAGATTAAGACCATATTGTCAGTTACAATCTCAGCCTGCCATTGGCAACAACAACAACTTTAAACTGGCAACAGATAACTTTTTTGCTTTAACCTCTGAAGTTTTTCAGAAGTAATATTGATTGGCTGTAGAATAATGACACCATCCGCGTATAGATTGGATCCCTATAACCCTTGCTGTCACTGTTATTTGGACTGTCACTGGGCTGGAAATGAAGGCAGCATTACGGCACAAATCAAGGAGGAAGCAGGGAGGGGGAGATAGAAAATGATAGAAACCGAGGTGAATTAACAGGCATTTACTCGAGGGAGGGCACTCTGGTGTTGAGACAGCTCAAAACTGGCATACTTTAGATCAGTAAGTCACAAAACCTGCCAACTTATCAATACAACTGAGTGTATACACCAGCATCGACTTTGGCACTTTCAGACTTGGGCAGTTTGTGATGTTCAGGCAAAGGCAGATGAAAAACTGTGTGGAGCAGGGTTGTAAAATGTACGTCTCTTTTTATTTTTTCATTTGTCACATCAAGGCAGAAAAATGAGGAAACCACCAGTGAATTTGTATTCATTTATTTTATGTCTGTTTTTTTTTTAAAAGAAGGTGGCATCTAGGTGACTGTCTATATGGCTTATGTCTTTAGCTGGCCCAGCTAGTTATACTTAGTCAGTGATAATTTAAGAATGTTGATCATCTGAGTTTTCAGTTTTCAGATAAATTACAGCCCCAGTAAGTAATCTGACATTTTCCAGCTCTATTTTTATGTGTAGTTTACTTGCTTGATTTATTGCTACCTACTGGCACATCTCAGTCTCCCTTTGGCATCTCCTGACCTTCTTCTGTCAGTCTCTCAGTCTGAACCCAGGGAAATATAGTTGCTTAAGATCAATCAGTCAGAACTCAAAATAGGGCACAGACTTGCTCCCAAAACAGTTAAAAAAGTTCAGAAAAAAAAAAATATGTTCACCGGATGCTGGGTCAAAGGTGAAGGCAGAAAATTTGCATTGGTTCCTTTTTTCTGTGGCCTTGATATGTCAAGCCTGGCATGTTGCATGAGTGAAGTAGAAGAGTAGAAACTGAGATACCTGATTTATCTGCAAGAGTTTTTGGTGGGATAATTTTACATTTGCAGTTGTGGTTTTATGTATATATTGCAAAAGGCATCGGTTTTCCACACACAACTGAAACCAATAGATTATGTTGAAAAAAACAAACAAACAAACAAAGAATAATTATCATAAGGATAAATTCTGTTTTAGATTTCACTTACTTCAGTTTCTGATAGAGCCTTGTGGCATACTTTCCCTGCATTCTGCCACTGCCAGCAACTAATTTGACAAAATGGCCCACGTCCCTGAGGCCTGGTACATTATCATCTTTCATAGTAACATTGATTAGGACTGCCGCCTAATTGTCAACTAAATGACACAGATTATGACAGGCATCACATTATCATACACATTCAGCTTTAATAAATTACCACATTATCAGCCATGCATGAGGAATGTTCTGATAAAAGAGCTGCCTCCCTTGCACACCCAGATAGTAAGATTAAGAACTTGCTCTTGATCAAAGGCTTTAGCTGATTGGTCAAATAGTAAAATACGCTTAAGTTCCTGACATGTTGTTTTTAATAACCGGGTATTTAAAGGCTTTATTGATACAGTGATGTCAAATCAATGAATAGCTTGCAGTTAAGACATTATCGTTAACATTAGGCCCTTAATGTTGAAGAGTGAATGTATCGCCTCATAAAAGTCAATGGGAAAGTTGGCAACAGAGTTTTAGATATACGTGGAGGGCTCTACTTTATTTTAGTGACTGAGACAAAAACAAAGAGGTGAATTCATCTCTTTGTCCATTCTTCCTCGAGCTTTGATATGTTCTATATACTTTTCACAGGGAGTCTCTTTGTCCATGTTTCAATGTTCTTCAGCTTTTGCAAGCAGCAGAGCAAATATAAGATATGTGCAGTAGGGGAAAGTCTCACATTTCTCCCTCACTTTTACAGCACTGCTACATTTCCAGTGAGATGTCTCATAAAGTCACCTGGTCAGGCGTGTCAAAGACGGCTGTAGCATCTGGAAGTTTAAACCAAGTGGATTAATAGGGAATTTATTTTTTACACAATGTCAGGTCCAGCCTGAGGCTGCTAGTAGGGCTGTACCAGACGGCTGTGAATGTGCCGTGCATGCCAGCCGTGCCATGTTAGTGAAATATTTACATGGTCATGAATTTTCAATTTGTCAGGGATTGCTCCCTTGGGGGAGCTTATCACCTATAAACTATGGAGGTTGTAAAAATAGAGCCTATTTATTATAAAATGGACAGTGACACAGGTTTTTTGTTTAAGGCGGGGCAAAAGTTTTTACAAGGCCCTGCTGAAGTCCAGGTCAAGTACTGCCGAGAGCTACATTTTTAACCACTTTTGCAGTGAAGTTCTGTAATATTTCTTGTAAATATATTAACACATTGCTTCCAACGCAACTGCCAGCCGAAAAAGCAACTTTAAGACAGACACTGGTATTGGCTGATGCAGGTGTAAAATATATTGTACTAGTTGTCATGAGCTATCAAAAGAAAACAATAACTTTACCCTACCTTTGTCAAGAACATGGAGGCAGTGATAATATATTGAAATGAAATCTGCCCTATGTAGTTTGTATATCAACAACAGATATGTTGACATGCAGTGTGTTGCACAACATTTACCAAATGGGCTTAAAGGTTTTCCTTCCACGATGATTTTGATGTCAGAAATCTGCATTGTTTACATTCATATTTACTTGCTAGAGTTCTTCTTCTTCAACTCCTTTGATGGTGCATTGCTATGTTTCTTCACACAGAGAGATTTTGCTGGCCTTCAGAAGAGCATGTTGCTTGTATATGGAGCACCCACCTTAAAGTGAGATCTTTAAGCATGAATGGACAAGATTGTGTAAGCTTCTTTTATTCTGAATAGTAAGTGATTGTTATCAGCTCGTAATTTGGAACTGACAATAACATCTACCGATGAAGCCTTCTTAAAACTTCCTCCGTGACAGGGCCCTAATCGGTCCGATAGAGGTCTGTACTCGGGCCTGGAAGAGTCGGTGACTAGAATAATCAATATTATGCTTCAGGTTTTTGTTTTTCAACAGTACTGAATGAAAGTGAAAGTGATATGGCTGGGGATTTAATGATTTAACAGGAAGGAGAAAACTGCGTGTGCAGCACTTGTTTGAACGACTGAGTGTGTTAACAGCATCTGCAGTGGTACCAGGACAAACTACTGTAGTGTAAGAGCTGTTTTATTTCTTTGTTATTGTAGTTATATAAATGTAATTTATCATGCTGTTAGATCACTGCTATTCCACCCTGTCAGGTGTGTGTGGAAATCTGAGAGCAAAAGTTGTTTGCCACAGTCATCAATCTGTCTTCAATATATTTTGAAGACAAAAACAAAGACAAAAACATATGCACATTGTTTCCGTATATATGCAAATGTGGAAGGCACATTAGAGCGATTCATGGTAAAGTGATGATGATACCAAGTCCCTGTTGAGTCTGCCTTGAATGCTCCAGAGATCATAGGATTTCCCAAACCGAATAAATACTGCACAGACAGAAATGCTTAGCTAGCTTGAGGTTGTTATAACTGAAGTGTTAAATAATTCCAGAAATATCGACGTAATCATTTCCAAAATCCACAATATGTTTTTACCTAGGAACTTTTCTGCTTTAATATGTGTTTGATGACAAAAAAATATTTTCACTGAAGCACCTGATGGCCTGGTCTAACATTTATTCAACAGCATGAGAAATTACGTTTTTATAAACAATGACAAATAAGAAAACAGCTCTTTCCTTTTTCAGCCCTTTTACTATAATAGTTAGTCCTGTTGTTGTTAAATAATTAATACCCCAGTCATATGACTTGCTCTTCCCTGCAGTACTGTTGAAAAACAAAAAGTTGTGGCATAAATTTGAGGACCTCATGATATGGTAGATCATTTTTGACTATGCTTTGGCCATGATGATATTTGAAGTATTTGGTTTGAATATTTAACTGGGTTTGGGTGGTTACAAGACGCATGAACTATTACATTCAAGTGACACATTTACAGCAGTGGTTGTCATTGCACTGTATTCATTTTCTGATATTTTTTATCAGCAATTCCTTGCACAGTGGTGGATGATAAAAGAGATGCAATCAGTTTATAAAAGTATGTCCACGTACATCCTCTGCATATCTTTGGAAGTGACAGAGGCCAGACACATCAATAGTATTACAGTGCATGTCTTTGTTCTTATTCAGTGGACATCCCAACAGGTCTCACAGCCCCCGCAATCATCTGGCAGCTGCAGGGCTGTTGAATCAACTAGAGAATTTTGTCCATCATTTTGTCAGCATGCGTCACAGACACAAAGAGCACAGACAGATCTCAAGAGCGAGAGCCGCCGCGCATACTCTCTAAACTCAGATCAAACTGTCTAAACCTGGCTTTGCTGATAACACATAAAGCAAGAATCTGTCACTACACTGCCTATTCATCCCGTGATATGCTATGAGGAACATTTTTCATGTGGTATAGACTAAGCAATTAAGATACCCAAACTACTCTGCTCTTATATGTAAGGTCGCGTGAAGTGCTGATTACAGTTTTTAATGATTCATTTTAAACAATCATATCATGTAAACAATATTTCACACACTATACACACTAAAAAAACTCACCAGGAAACATGTTTGTTGTTATCTGCTTTGTGTTCAAATCCAATTGTCTTTGATCCAACTTATCCAACAAAATCTGGGGAAAATTTTATGTAGAATTACATTTTAACTTCCCTTGTGGTCATAAGAGTTACAGGAAATCTCACTTTAAAACTAGTGAATTCTAGGGTGTTTTTGCTGGATTGTCCCAGTCTATCATAGTCAGCAGTGGCAATGGCACTGCTTCCTTGACTTTGAGCAGATTTGTTTTTGGTCTCCGGCAACTGCCAAGACTGCAGCAAGTGGAAAACTCAAATCACAGCCACAAAATGTTACTTTTTACTTTATGTTTACCTTTTCCTGCTGTCCTTCTCTGAGCTTCCCTGTTATCCTGATTACTTCCGTCTGTCAGTCCCTGTGCTTATCAGTTGCAGAGCTGCCTGCCTCTGTTGTCTCAGCACCCGCATCACATCTGTCTGCCACTCATCTTCACCTGTGTGATAGTGGCAACCCAAGTGTCTGTGTTCTCACAGATATGTTTATCACATACTATATCAAGGATATAAGCATAGCAAGGTAACATATGCAAACAGGGCACAGCAGTCTGCATTTGGGAAGGCTCCGTCTTGTTGAGAATCTCTTTCAAGTTTTTTGGCACTTGCGAAAAAATAAAGCTAACGTAGCTGAAAGTGTAAGATCACCAACCTGCAGGGTGCGAGTGTGGCTGTACATGTGTGTATGTGAGTGTGTGAGTTTTCAGGCATTCCCTAAATAGGGTGTGACAGTAAGCTGATGATAAAACCCCTCGAGGGTGACAGGTGAGGGTAGCAAGAGACAACCAAGCAAGGTAGCGAGAGACAGCTGACGTAAGAGAGTAGAGAAGGTGACAGAGAAGGTGAATGAGGAGACTAAGGACAAGCAAAGATGGTGGAAGAAAGACGAGGTCAATGCAAGATAGGCCAACCAGTAAGGGAGCGAAGAAATTTAAATTGCGATGAGGCTGAAATACAGACAGTCAGACAAAAGATAAGCCAAGCGATCTATTAGATAAGTGGCAGTAATTGTCAGTGAGTCTTTGCCCAGGAGCTGCTGCTTATGAAGCTTGGCTTTGTTTGTGCCGTGTTAATGTAATTAACTTTAGGATACAGTCATTCTCAGCATCCAAATGCTGAAAAATAACTTACTGCCGTTGTGTCCATGAGCAAGAATGCCAAACCAAAGCAATACGCTGCTGTTAAGAGGTAAAATGAAGCCCCTTGCACTTTGTAATAGACCATTCCACCAACGTCTTAACAGGTATATTGCACTGCACATGCAATTTTGTACTATAAAATTGTGCTGACCATTGAGAAAAGTGAATTACAGTATCCTAAAAATACACTATAGAAGCAGCACATTTAATCATGCTGTATTAGTAGGGCCTGAAAAGAGGCCAGAGAGCTGAAGAATAACTTATTTGTCCGGCGTACTGTGAACTGTTGGTAAAAGTGAAAGGAATGATCCATTTCCCTTGCTGTCAGAGGCTTGAAAGACTTTGGAGCTCTATGGAGGACGTGGACACATTTCTATTTCATTCTCAGCAAAGCAGCCGGCCCTTCCAACTGTTTTTTGCACACCTCCCGGGTGTCTTTGTCTTTTGATTTGTTCTACCCAGGCCTTTGTTGGCTGACCAAGAATAGGCATCTTTCCCTTTGCAATGGGTAACATGCCCCTACACTAGCCAAGTAGTGCCACACTAGACTCACTTACTCTCTCACTTTTTTCCCTCTCTTCCACAACAGGCAGTGTGAAAACATCAGTTTAGTAGTAGTTGCTTACCTTGAGACCTCATCCAAAGAGATGATGCTATGATGATAGACAGCAGAGAAACAGTGTAGACAGAGCAGAATTAACATGAAAAAATGTCACACATTAAATAATTTGGTGCCAAATTTCGGTAGCTGAGAGATCTTTTACTGTAACGTTATACAAAGAAAGACAGAGTAAGACGTCCTCTCGAAAGTCAGAGACTGGCTGTGTCTGAAATTCCTTACCAACGTGCTGTTTAGCCACTAAACAGTGTTTTTTTTATTTTTATTAAATCAGTAGTATGTGTCGATGTGGATGTATTACAATAGACAATATTTGATTCCCAAATTGATAATATAACAAGTGCTTTGCCCGCTAGGTCGATGCTAACAAAAAATGGGAAGTACTCTGTTTTAATTTGCATACTTCACATAAAAACGGCATGTGGGCTTATATTTACAGACATACAGTATTTCATATGCTTTGGAAACTAAATTATTACTGCAGAGTTTTCATTGTTAGCTAACTCAATCTATCTCAATCTACTACTGTGTAGCTTCAACACTGACCAGCCACAGCCAGCTCAATGGGTAAACTGAAAACTCTCATTTGGCTTAAAAATGCAGTCACCACATGCAGAGATGTTGTGTGCCAGGAGGGAAGTACATATACATCTTAATA
>CAEMYA010000024.1:610527-631577 GCA_903131615.1 Diplodus sargus
ACAAAAATAGCTTGACACATTTGTTAGAATTGTTATTATTATTATTTATTATTTTCTTTTCTTTCATCTATTCTTTTGGTTCTATGGTTGTAGCCATAAGCACTGTTATGTAGCCATTCAGCTGTACAAGCAGTGTAAAACAAAAATGCTGCACAGCTTTGCAACTCCACTTTACAGGATGCTTATGAGAAAAAGGAGAATTGATTTTTCGTCAACCTTATGTGTATTTTGCTGACCCTATAATGGTTATTTGTAGCAGGTTAACATTGTAGCAGAAAGTAAGATGTGAATTGATATCCTGAGCTTCCATGAAGGCGGTAAAACAGAGACATTGTGTGCTCTGGGGGTTGACTGTTTTTTTAGGGCCAATACAGTTTATTATAATGCAAGAAACCAATAACTGATATTAAGACCTGATGTACTTTCACAATGAATATACATTTTAGTTTCAAAGTTAGTGTTAGTTAGTAAGGCTCAAGAACTGTACTTTTTTGAGGTGCTTGGTTTCAGTATATCCATTTTCTGCTACTTCTTTCTTCTTCCTACTCCATTTATTTGATTGCTTTAGCTACGAGTTACTTTGCAAAATCAGTGCTGATCAGCTATTATTCGTAACATCTGATAGTGTTGTGGATGATCAGAGAAGAGAAAGGATTCTGCATCAGAGTCAGACTCGTGCATTTCTAAAATGAATTTATTTGATCTATAATCAGTAATAAAAACTCTGATATCGATAATCGGAAAAATGTTGAATATCGGCCAGACAGATGGTCTACACCTAGTGTGCACACCCTCTCTATACCCACAGCTGCTCAGTGGAAACAAATGAAATGCTTTAAAACCTAGAAAAATAATTTAAAATCCATGCTATCTTGCAACACACACGTGTTTTTAACTAAAGACAAAGACAAAGACGAATAAACTACGAGTGTTACAATGCCAGTATCTGTATGTATGAATGATATAAGGCTCAGATTGCAGATTGGAGTATTCCTAAATAACCTAATCTGGACCAAACACATATTGACACTTAAAGATTAGAAAATAACAAAGTACCTACATTATTTTGCCAGGGTAGCTACCCCCCACCTTTTGCTTCCTTTTCATACTCACATCTCTCAAACTCACACTGTCTCCCCTCCCACGTCGAGCGAATCAGGGGTAAATCAGTCTGAACTTCCTGTAATCCAAACTGAGCCTGAAGGATAATACCACACTAATTTATTTTCCTATCACCGTTTATGTTTATGGAATTCTAAGCCCACCAACACACAGTGTTTGCCACAATTAGAAGCTCTTGCTTTCTGTGCTGTCAGATTGCTGTCAGATTCACTGGCTCCCATTGTGTGAAATAATAAAAACTATCTCATTGTAGTTTGTTGGTAGCGCCACTAATATGATCCATTATTTGAATGAACTTCATGATGTTGTTCAAAGTAACATTATGGAATGGGAAAGAAAAAACAATTACCTAGTTAAACAGTGAAAGGGGATGCACAGTAGTTTATGGGGATATACAGTACATAGATCTAGGGTCTGTGGTCTAGAGACATAACACTAGAAGACATAATTATGCAGTCGAGTATTGAGTGAGGCTACATAGTAGTCACTGGGAATTCATAATAATGTTAGCTCTGAACATCTACAGGGTTCCTGGAGATGCCCAATGGTCATTCTAGAGTTTTTTCTTTAAACTGACCTTTCTTGATGTTTGTTATTATCCCTCACATCATATTAGGAAACATCAGTAACGCACATAATAAGTACAATGCCCAATGGTCTCTGCTCAGATGAAGGCTCGAAAATTGTTTCTATTTTTTCATTCTTATTTTATCGACAGTGATATGTTGGGTTTTTTTTTCTTGTGACTGATGTACTTAGCTTTGGACAAAAACGTCTGCTAAGTGCCCTACATTTAAATGTATATTAAAATATAGGGCAATGGGATTTAGAGTGGGTAACAGGGATGCCAAATGATCCAGGCTATTCAGATGCACAGTGGTCTCTCGGACAGCCCAATGATCTGGGGTATTGGGATGCACAGGGGTGTCTAGGCATGCCCAAAGATCTGCAGTATTGGGATACACATTGGTGCTCTGAGCATACAGTTATCGGTACTGGGATGCACAGGGGTGTCTAAGGATAGCTGATGATGTACAGTATTAGCATGCACATTGGTATACACAATGATCTTGAGTATTGTGATCCACAGCGGTGTCTGGGGATGCCCAACTGTCTTGGGTACTGGCATGCACAGAGGTGTCTGATGGAACCCAGTGGTCTGGGGTAATAGGATGCACAGTGGTGTCAAGACATACTTAAAAATCTTGGGTATTGGGATGCACAGTGGTATCTAGGGATATTCAATGATCTTGAGTACTGGGATGCTTAGTGGTGTTTCATGAGAACAGAAATAATGGGAAGCTAGAAAATAAGCAAAACTGCAGTGCAGTGGACACTCAGACTGGCAAGTATGACAGCATGGTAAGATTTTTGTTTCTTTGTTTCTTTTGTTGATTCTTGGGGACATGCATGGACACAATTGCACTCTCTTTGCATTCAACAGACAGCTTTTGTGTTTCTGTGGATTTGATTGAGACGATGCGATACTTTTCAATATTTACAATGAAGTGAAATACTAAATATTTTATAAGCGATGTAAAACACTGTGGTTGGCTTGAGGCACATCGCTGAACATGAGATATTTGGCTGTGATGGACTTTGCAGTCCATCTGTGACCCATTGGAACAAGGTTAAGTGAGCACCTGCTGGTCTCAAAACATGTGGCCATTAGGCTGTGTGAATGCCAGTGCAGAAGAGGGTGGAGGCTATTACTATTTATCAGACAGGACTTCATAAGTATCCTGTCCACAGAATTGATATAAAGGTCTAGAAGGAGCAGTCCTGATTAAATCAACTCTCAGGAAGGCAAGGCATGGCTGTTTCCACATAGATTAGTTTGTGACTATCTAGCTACAGATTCTAATCGCACTTTAATTTGTATATTCACATACATCAATTCTTCATGTGACTGTCACATTAAACAGGGGGGAAAGACATCTTTAATTCAATAGTACTTACTATCTGATATGTAGCAGGCAGCTTTCAGAGAAGACACACACACTTGCACAGAGGACAGCAGGACATAAGGCAGGTAGAAGTGATTGCATTCCGGAAGACCCATACATACATACATACACATGTGCACGGTGACAATGCACAAGATATATAGGCTTGGTTCTAATCAGCATATGATTTTTGCCCACCATTCAGCATCTTTGTTGTCATTGCTTCTGTTAGATTTACAAACCTACTCTTTTCTGATGTGCCATATGTGCTAACAGATGTTATCGTCCTGGCCCAGAGGAGGAAGACAGACGACCTGTCTTCACAACTGAAGCTGAGAAATTGTGTTTTTTTTGGTGGTGGAGCAGCTTTCACATTTGCATTCTGCACCACACTGTTCACTCCAGCTGCCTGCACCATAACAATGGCTTACTCTCCCTCACTGTCAGGAGGCTTGTTTTTAGGGAGGGAAGAAACATTTCAAGTTTTTTTGAGCTAAGCCGACTGTTGGCTGAAGGTCTTTACTGAAGAGATACGCCCTCATTTCTGAAGTATAGTGAAAGCACTGCTTGCCACACATTGTCAGCTCGAATATTGCTCCAGGCAGCTATGACATGATTATTTTTATGGATCAAATTATCAACAAACATAAGAAAGCACTCCTCTAAGTCCCTGCGGAGCTCTATTAATATGACACAATCCTCCCGCATTCTTTCCAGACACTATGCCAACCTTGCAATTAAACCACAGCTTGTTTTATTTACAAGACCATCACGTTTAATTAATGTGCCTACAATTCAGCAGCCCAAGCACCCCTCAAGAAAAGAAGTGCCGCTTTGCTTAATTACTGCAGAAATGAAATTTTAATAAAGCCAACAGAAGAACTCAACACGCAATCAGGAAGCCATTAAGTAGATGAAGGTAATCCAACAGGACTGGAGTAAAATTAGAAATCAGCTGTGAAACAAAAAGCAAAGGAGGAACAAGGCAAAGCACTCTGAAATTGACATTTGATTAAAGCTTGGCAAGATGCACTGAACAGACACAAAAGTATTTTCTTCTTCATCAATTAGGCTGTTTTTCATGTAAAACTTCAAACAAAGATATGTAACTTAATTTCCATATTTATCTAAAGATCCAACAACTGTATCTTCAGCTTGATTTTAATAAAGCATGACATTATGATCATGACAAACCATTCTTAGAGGATCACTTTATTATGTCTCTGTTTTAAAACAATGAAGCATCATCTGCTATGATTTGTATCATGTTGCTTGTTGAAAATGGTTGTAGCCCAGTTGCTGCTGCTGTGTATGTTGCAGTGTGGACCAAACACTAGCCAGACCTTGGACAAATGAAAATGAAAACGAAAATGTATATGTGCAATACGACAAACATAATTGAGATGGATCTGGAGTTAGTTTGGCCTGGGCTGTCACAGTAAAACAAGCATTCTCGCACATGGAGGAAGCGAATGTCTAGCATGTAATCATCATTTTGGATGCGAGTCATGCTTTGGCCCCTAGGATACCATTTCTACAAATGCTGAGCCAGAGAGAGAATGAATTATTTGGGTGAAAATAAGCAAACATAACATTTTTTTTGTTTCTTTCTGAGGGCAGTCATAACCTTTTCCACCATGATGCAAACAAAAATGGAAAAATGCATATTCTCATTTTTCTTTGTATAAACTAGCCGGCAGTGTATGCTGCTCATTAGAAACAACAAAATCATTTTAAAGGAGGCTGATTGTTAAAGGCACTGTGCCACTGTTGTGTCTGAGCTTTGCCAAACAGTCATTGTGCGTCATTATATGTGGACTTATGGCTCTAGTGACTGACTGCAGTTTTGGATTTTGCTCTAGGCATCTATTCTTAGTCCTTTTGGCCCTTGCACTGGTGAACTTATTGTGACTCGTTTAATTTTCTACAGTGCTTAACCCAAATGTCAAAAAATGTAACATCTCAATTAAGAGACTGCACTGCATGCACTCAACAGGGTTGGGGATTCATTTCATGTATGGCCTAAATGTGATCACTGTGGCTTACAAAAAGATTTATGATTTAAGATTGAAGAATTACCATGTATAATTCTTTCTTTTAGGGATTTTCTTTCCAAGAATAAATAACACAGTCATTTATCCTTTGGATTCAAAAGTTTATAATTTTATGGCAAAAGTATGTGAGCGAGCTAAGTGAATCATATTAATGAGGCGACGGCATTTAGTAGGATTTTAACATTCACTGTCAGTCCTACCATTAACAGTTTAATGAATTTGAATTCCATAAAAACATAGCATTCGAAAAAATCCATCAGCATGAAGACTGGCTATTTCTGGTTAGTTATAAATACCTCTGACCGGCTCTGATTCAGACAACCAACAATTTTTTTTATGTTGGAGGTCTGAGGATGAATTGACTCTCACTCTCCTCCAAAACAAACGCACACGGTATTCAGATCAGGATCTATAGGATACATACTGCTTTTGTCCACAGGGGCTGCCATAATAAAATTAAGAAAAAGAGAGTTTTTTGTTACTGCTTTAGCAATTCAATGTTATAATATCTTGTGAGAAATATTTGATTGAAATATGTCTTGCGAATGAATTTTCATCTTGTCCAATTAGTCATTAGCCTAGCTTTTCTCCTTCCTAGCAAAGAATAAGCTGGTAGGGAGGCTTTTCACTCTGGTGAGTGCTAATATGTTGCCTAATAATTTCATAGCCATGGTAGGTCGTCAGCAAAAGCAGCTACATTGCACCACCTATTTCCTGTGTCCACTCAAGTAAATCTTGCTCTGCCAGTTTCTGGTTTCAGTTAAGGAGAGACAGAGAAAAGAGATGGGCTTAGCTATATTGGATTTAACATTCATGGCAGTATGAGGTCACTTGGAAAGATTCACAATATACCAGGAAGCGACAAGCTGAAGTGTCCATTGCATGCTGATTCCACAAGGAAATAAGCGTTTTTGTTCTAATTTAATGTCCTTAGAATAAAGCAGCTGATCTTGGTTGTATGTGTCATTCCTCCCTAATGAGCAAAGAGGATGCCAGCAGCCTTTTTGAATTCACATTATTTACCAACCTATTAGTCATACTGATCATCTTTTGAGCAACTATAATTGCCTGAAATAATGACATTTTTGTGTGCCGGACCTCATTCTTGGACAAGCAGCTTCCTTGATGAGCTCAGTGATATATTAAGGTCAGCGAGCAATGCTGGCAGGACAAGAAGGCAAAGTTTGAGTGGAAATTGATGCAATCTCATACAGTGGAAAGTGAGTATGGTAACAGGGAATCATTGAGAGAGAAACACATGCCAGACCCAAGCCAATGGAAAATTATTTTCTTACTGTTATCTAAAATGGTGGAAGATGTATTTAGATCTTTGCCTTAAGTATAAAAGCTCAAAGACTTGGCTTAAATAAAAGTACAGTAACATTATTAATAATATTCTTTATACAAAAAAGTACACTATTTGAATATTACTACTGACTAATTGTCTTAGAGGAAACATTCTAATGTTTTAAGTAGTTGTGATTAAACTGCATATGTACTTTCATGCTAACCAGGTGTCAGCACCTGGCCTCACGACCCTCCATGACTGCCAGCTCCTGCAGGAGGTGATCAGCTGCATCCTAGTGAGAGGAAAAAAGGGAGGGGTCGTAACAATAGGTAGTTAACATATACAAATGCAACAAATTGCATGTGTGTTTTTTTTCCAACATAAGTAGCATTGATATGTTAATCCTCAAGTAAATTTACGTACCTCAGACTTATACTACAAAAACAGTACTTGAGCAAATCTCAGGGGTGGAGTGGATAAATATCAGCCAAGGATAGTTGGTTGAAAAAATCTAGCCAAACACAGCACAGCCCGTGTCTCATATCACAAGAATTACAGTGAACAGCAGGTTTGATTCATTAAATCATAGAACGGTACTTGAAACAGAAGCCCATGTACAATAATACTTGATGATAATAGAATTGGTATAGCGATTCTACAATGGTTTTAGAAGTAGTTTGTAAAGTGTAAGTGTAAAGTTAAAGTGAACAAAGTATGGGTAACACCTATTAATACTGTACAGTCCACTACAATACTACTGAAACAAAGTACCTTTTAAAACATAATTGTATAACTGAGTCAGTGCAAAAACAACTTAAGCAGTACATACCAAAAATCTACACTAAGCTACCAAGGATATACTTTTGCCTAAAGGACAGTGTGTGAGATTTAGTGGCATCTTGTGGTAAAGTTGCAAGTGAAATACCCCTCCTCCCACTTTCCCTAACAGTGGCCACTAAAAATGCAAAAAACAACAACAAAAGAAAACAACAACAGAAAAGTGTTTGGTTTGTCCATCCTGAGATACTGTAGAAACATGGAAGTGCCAACATGGCGGACTCTGTGTAAGACAACCCACTCACCATTTAGATATAACAGGCTCATTCTAATTCTTAGTTTCAGGTGATTATACGCTGATAAAGACATAATTATGGATATTATTTTCCATTTCTGCCAAAAGATCCCCACACTGGACCTTTGATATCAACCACTGCTAACAGAGAGCCTTAGCTGCTTACTTTTGAAACATAGATGCAGATAACTAGCACACTTACAGAGAGAAAGAGAGAAATGTTCATTTAATTTCATTTTTTTCATTTTCATTACAGTTGCAACTGACAAACCTGGCTTTAGGCTGAACCTCCCATGGAAATGTGAATCTGACGTGAATCATGGAACTGTTGGAATTTGGTCTGATGAAATCATTAGGCTCTATATTAGGCAGATTGAAATCTTCCTAATGCATAGATCACATTTAACTAATTCAGAGGGGCTGTAGTAGTGTTGTGCTGAAACTATTCTCACAAGTGTTACTCTGAGACAGGAAACACACGTTTCTATAGAAACATGATGCAGAAGAGCATGTTAACTGTGTTGATTCTGTCTGTTGCAGATAAATAATTCTGCTTAAAAAAATGACTACAGCCAATGCCTCGAGGCTTGAACACAAACAATGCATGGCTAATAAGGAGGAGATGGAATATGGCCGTGTGGTAATGGACTTTATAATTCTAATTCCAGTATTGTGTGTTTAAGATGAATAGAAATTAGATTCTGTGTTACGTGATTTAAGTAAAAGAAAGAAAACAAATCAAATCTCAGACTGCAACATTTTACCTGCCATGTGGCCCACATACCACATGGAATGATGGCACTTGGGCAGTCCACTCATGTTTGCCTGACCCGAGCCACAAGAAAGCCATACCATGGCCACATGTCAGCCAAGACAGAACTGAATAAACTAGAACTGGCCCACCAGAATACATGGACGATGTTATAATGCTTAGAACCCCAGTAGGCCTGGAAGTACATCTTCACCTTTGCCAGGGGTGTTTTAACTGTGAGAGCTCTGTGTAGTGCAGAGTATGTAGCATAAGAATATATTTCCTCATGAAAATGGTGCTGTGGGTATTCTGTTTCGAACAAAAATTTATAAAAAATAGATTCTGAATTGGTCTCGAACAGGTTACCGTTATCTTTTGCAGTTATGTACACCAGTAGTGCTTTGTGTTGAGAAACTTTCTCAAACCATACTACAGTCCTAAAGCAATTAACTGAAAAACATGGATTTCAATGCAGCATCCCTAACATTGCTTTTATATTGTTTATTTAGATTTAGAATGACTGGTCCTTGTACCGTTTTGTTGAGCTGCACAAATTACACATTGAAAGCTTACCAAAATAGACAGCTACTAGGAAACTGCTTTCAGTGTGAAATGTTTGTATGGGAACTGTTCAGTTTCATATACATCAGTAAAAACCAAAAGGAACCCAAGTTAACCTAAGGTTTTAAATCAGTGTTAGGTTTTTGTTGACGAAACTTTCTGTAAACACTTTATATCAGAGACCTAACAAAAAAGTGAGATACTGGTTAACTCTGAAAGTGATGGGGTGCTGAACAATACATGTGATAAAATATGAATAATAGAGTATGTACACAAGATAATTCTCTCGTGAACACATGCTGATTTAATTGGCCAATTCTAGCCTATCTGAGGTAAATTGCTCATGATCAATTGCACAAGTCAACGACAGTGGAACTAAGCCAACCACACCCGCTTTATGGCAGCCTTACGGCAACACTCAGGGGACACACTACTTCAAATAGCTAAACACAAGAAACACAGGTGTTGTGTGTATCTGTTGCACTAGCTCAGCATTTATGAAAGTCAGCAGGGTACAGCGAAGGGGGGACAGTCATGCTTTGTGAAATGCATTGAATGCCTGGAAGACAATTAGTAACGTAACACTACGTGTTCCCCACTAAGCACATTAGGCTATATTCAAAGCAGTACAACAGGTGTTTAATTTTTGGTAGTTTTTTTTACATTTACGAGTGCCACCTGCAACCAATTGCAGAGGCATTGGTCATCTCTTGACTGTTTGTGACCATTATACACAAAAAAATAAATATAGCAAAATAACATATGGTTTGATAAAATTAAACAATTAAAGGCATTTTGGTCGATGTTTGGTTAATAATGACTTAACAGTTCAAAATGTCATCATTTGTAAATATAAGCTATATTCATGTAGACATGCCTTGCAGTAACCTTTTTAATTGGCTGATTTATCGGTGATTAGATTTTTTTACTCCCAAATATCAATGTTGACCCCCAAAAAATCCACAACGGTCAGGCCTTAAAGCAAATCATGACTTCTCTATTGTATTTGGCTTCTTAGTCAATTAAAAGTATTGGTCCTGTGGTGTTTTATGTTGTTAGACAAAATAACGCTTTAAAATTAATCTGCCTCTTTGCAAATTTTTAAAAGAAGTAAAAATAGTTTTGAAAGGATGGGAAAAAATGCAAATGCATCATTTTGTAATTGACATATTTAGCCTCTGTCTTTTGTTAGACCTTGCGTTGACTTTGTTTTATTCTCTTTGGTATTAAAATACATTTATTATTGTTTCTTTTCCATTTATACCTGATACTCTGTGGCTGCATATTGTTGTTTTTGTTCTACATTACAGAGGTGGGAGTGAGGGTTGTATAACAGCATTGTTTGCTCCCACATCTGTCTTGCCACAGATGTTTATAACTGTGATGAAAGAGGGTTGCAACTTTTTGCTAAATCAAACATTTTACAAGAAAGGTTGTTTTCTTTTGCTGGTGAAGGTAGCATGTCAGTTATTACAAAAATAAAAGGGATACTCCACTCAATTATGATTCCACCTCTTTTCACTTCAATTCAGTACATATAGAAGAGAAATGTTAACAGTTTAGGTACTTTTGGTCTAAAACCCCTATGCAACAGAAATATATTTTCCATGTTGTTCTAATCTATTTATATTCTAGGTGTTTTGTCAACACAGGTTCATATTTGAAATGTGTCATAATGCGTATCGAAAGTTTTATTTAATAACGTACTTGCAATGTACTGACTACTATATATGAAACAATATATTCTCTTAATTTCCAAATATACCAATTATTGTCGTTTTTTTCATATATTGGGATACATTTTTCAATAAATAAATAAATGTATTATTCAGTGTCATATGCAAATTATATTTAATTATACATTTTTAATATTAGTTTATGTTACCAGTGTATTATCAAAATGAACATTTATCACATTATTGCAGTATAATCTTGAAACAAAATGACAAAATATTGGCATGTATTCTGAAATATATATGCTTGCTCAGTAAAGGGCAATTTTGCATATCACTTTCATAGTTGTAAGTTTTTCAACTTGTCAAAGCTGCTCCTGAATATTTCTCTAAATCTCATGTCAGCATCACTTTGGTTGATTATTCTTAATGAATCTGTTTAAGTATTCCACTCCTTGTCACAGGGCTCCTCCTTTGAATCACTTTTAGCATTCAGATTGTATTTGTGCTCTGATAGTCTTTTTTTTCCCTCTATGACTTATAACAGTCACACATCATGTCAGAGCAAAGGGAGCAAGTAGACAGGCATAAGCTAGCACCTCCAGAGAGCAGCCAGTAAATATTAGGTTAATTGCTCACGCACATTAGCACTTGTTCCTCATGGTCGTCATTGACTTCCATTAGCATCACTTAAGATTAGCTTTCCTTTAATTCAACAAGACGAGGGGGGGACTGGGCTATGTTGCTGAGAGGAATCGAGCTCTGCTTCTGTCACTCATCGGAGGCAAGAAGAAGTGTGGAGAAGAGGCTGCAGGACATTAAAAAAAAACAAAATAATTCAAGGACATATTGTGGAATCATGAAGCTCTCAACACAATTTTGTAACATGACTTTATTGTGTTTGACATAGCAGATTGCAGTATTGTATATCATTATGACTGCTAACAGCCACCTAAGAGAATGAGCTCATAGTGATCTGAACAGCTGAACATCTCCCCAGTCCTCTCAGCACAGTACACAGTGTTGTCTGTATATTGTGCTACATTTGCATGGTGTAATCATCTTTTTTACTTTACTTGCTGGAATAAGAAAAAAGTTAGATATACTGAATATTATTTGATCTTTTCCACCATTACATGCATTCCAAATATTGTGGAAGTGTGTGGTTTAGGTGCCCTTAATACCCCTATATTTCTTTGCCACCCGAGAATGACCACATAAATCATCCTGGGCACCCCACAGAAAATTTCCTGGCTCCGCCACTGCCTACAGGATGATAGTTTCAATTTACACCAAGAGAATTCATGGGAATTTAACCAGTAGCAAAGTTTATGGATGTGAGCAGCCCAATAGTAAGTCAGAAAATTAGGTAATGCAAGTCCTCCACTAAGTCTGCATCTCTGCAGTAAAGTTTAAGAAACCTAGGTGATTTCCCACCCCAAATGAAAGAACAAATGATCTTATCCAGTGAGTCAAAGAAATGCTTGGGCAGAAAAAGAGGAATTGACTAGAATAAAAAAAGAATTTTGGTAAAATATTCATTTTAACGACACTGATCTTGCCAATTAATTAAAGGGGGAGGTTACCCCATCTTTGAGTATCTGATGTTATCTTAGAGATAAGGGAAGTGAAATTAGCAGATGCAAGGTTAGATAAAGAACGAGTCACATTAATACCTAAGTATTTAAACCCCGATGGACTAAATTGAAACACTCATTTTTCGAAAGATTTAGCTTATAACCTGAAAAATAGCTGAAATTCTCCAAAATACTTAAAACAGCAGGGATAGAAAGCGTAGGATTGGTTATATACAATAACAAATCATCTGCATACAGCGATAATTTATATTCAATTCCATTGCGGATGATTCCTTTGAATAATGAGGAAGATCTTAATGTATTATACAGAGGCTGGATAGCGATAGCAAAGAGCAAAGGTGACAAAGGACAACCTTGGCGACTTAAGACTTAAGACACTTAAGAGTACTGTCAATAAAAAAATAATCAATCCTGGAATATGAATGGTGCACCTGGGAGAAAAATGAAAACTTTTTAACAGAGGGGTAATGGGATCTCCATGGATCAATAAGACCATTTTGTTTCATTAAGTCAGAGAATGTTTTAGACATAGCAGATTGAGTTAGATTATGAGGATTTGACCGATCCAAGATTGGGTCAAAAACACAATTTAGATCCCCTCCGAGGATCCGGAGGTGAGTATTCAAGAAAGGGATGTTACTCAGCAATCTGTTAGCGAATTCAACTACTTCGAAATTTGGGGCATATACATTGACTAACAAAACCTTTTTTTGCATAAGGGTACCAGCAACTATGAGGTATCTGCCATTCCTATCAGCAATAACATCAGTGGATGAGAACTGGACATGTTTGTTAATTAAAACGGCGGCTCATCTAGCTTTTGAATTAAAGTTTGAGTAGAAAACTTGACTTACCCGAGGGCAATGTAACCTGTGGTGATCTTTAATACGATGGTGAGTCTCCTGTAAAACTGCTATATCAGAGTTTAAACATTTCAAGTGTGTAAAAATCTTAGATCTCTTAACAGGGTTCCCCATGCCTCTGATATTCCAACTAATAAATCTGAGAGGTGTGCCTGGCCCAGCAATGCTGGGATCTATATTGCCATTAACCATTTAAATAAAAAACAAAACAAAAATACAACTGGTCATTGAGAGCTGAGGAGGGACACCCTCCCCCCAACATACCCCTAAAAACAAATACACCCAAAGTCCCCAAATAACCACAGAACAAAGGAGACAGCAGTGTTTCCCACAGTAACCAAAAGTTGTCCACAATGATGTTGAACAACCGGGAGACTACACAGAACAAACAAAAGTAAGAGATAAGAAGAGAGAGAAATGAAAAAAAACTCCCGCCGACCTCAACACTATTTAACAGTATGCGCATGATGATTAACACGTAATATTGACAAAAAAAACTCATATGCTAAAATAGTGTTTCATCAAAAGGTGACCATTCCAGCAAAACAACAAAAATGACTGCTTTAGTAACACAAATCAAATTTCCACACAGATCAGTTGGATACAGTAAAGCATGTGAATATACAAATAACAGTAGGCCCTAAGTCCTGTACAAATAAATGCAGAGAGTATAAAATGAGGTAATGGTGATCAGAACGAAGGCACAAAAATACTAAATAGGATATAGCCTTGTCGTATAACATTATCCAGTAAGATTGAGGGAGATAATTGCCTGCTATAAACAAACCATAGTGACATATGCCTATTAAGTGCAACAGACCAGAAAACCACCAATACTGCACTGGTAGGGAACTAAGGTTAGTGAGTCCCCAAACTCTAAGCGATAGACACAAATCTGAAAAGCTATAGGAGCTCACCCAGAAATCAAAGTTTTGACATAGACGCTGGCTTCCTCCGCTGAAACAAAGTCCCTCTCAACACCGTTGTATGTGATGCGAAGTCGCGCTGGATGAATCAGACCATACCGAGCACCGTCAATGCCACCAAGTTGGTGCCTGACCTTGTTGAATGCAGCCCGAGCCCGAGCTATCTTGGCAGTGTAGTCAGGAAAGACTGAGATGGTCAGGTCTCTGACTTTGATCTGTCGGAGCTCTCTAGCGTGGCGTAAAATGTCAACACAGTCACTGTTATAATGTAATCTGCAGACAATGGCTTGCGGACGATCACCGGGCTTGGGTTTGGGTTGAGGGGTCTGGTGGGACTGATCCAGCAGCGACTCCTTTACCAGATTGAATGCTTCCTTGAGTAAGGCAGCTACAGCAGCAGCGGTACTGGTGTAGGGACCCTCCGGTACTCCCACGATCCTGATGTTGTTATGCCGTGATCTGGTCTCCCAAGTCTTCACATTCATTTTCCATTTTGGCTACGTTATCTGTGAGGCGCTTGATAGTAGTTTTCATCTCGGCGATGTCATCACTGCACTCTGTGAGTGCGTGCTCCATGTCTCCGACCGTACCTGTTAGCTTGGACATGGTAGCATCACTAGCAGCTTTATCATTCGCTAGCTGTGTCTTCACCGCTTGCAGGTCCAGTTTGATAGTAGACAAAGCATCCCCGAGAGTATCCTGGAGCTTCTTTTTAAAAATATTACCAATATCTTTCCTCAGGAAGGCCAGCAACTCGAGCTTGAGGGCAGCGATATCAAGGTTAGCATGCGTTGAGGCGGCCTCTGCAGGAGCAGGCGGCTCAATCGTGGGTGTGGACGCGGTTTGTGGACCAGGCCTCAGTTGTGTCTGAATAGTGTTTCAAGCTTTAGAGTTCTTTCCAGACATGTTTTGCAGTCCAGAGTTAAAGTTTCCAGCAAAAAAGTACTGCGACGTGAGACAGGACTAAATATGCGACCAAAAAGCGCAGACGAATTACAATTTTAAATGAAATCGGCAGGGGCTTCAGAACTCACATCCTACTCCATTAAAGCTCAGTAGCGCCCCCTGAATGAGTATAACTGACTGAATTCAACAATTCATGCTCACACAGGGCCATAGCTGCTATTGAGGACGCATTAGCTCTTGGAAGGTATGACCTTAGGAGTTATTTTGAATTGCAGTTGAACTGTATTTTACATTTGCACAAAAATGTCACGTAATACATTTTGAAGGCTGATTCTGAATCTATTGAGAGTTAGTATACTTTAATTCTGAGAGAGAGTATTGCTGCTAAGATCACCTTCTGGAAATTGCTTTTACAGAAAAATGATTTTACAGTTAAATAGATAAATAAAATATTTAAATACAATAGCAAAAGTTTGAGTGGCAAGTACAAAAGTACTTGCAGTGTGGGTGAGGTTCCATTGTATGAGGAGGAGCAGTAATTTAACCTCAGCTGACTCAGCATACAAAACTCATACAGACTTTTTTTCTCCTCTGTTGAAGACTGAAAGCTGTTCCCAGGACATATCAGTTTGAGTCCTGTATCAACAAGTGCCACCTTTTGTGTTGTATTCAGGCTCGAGCCATGAAGAAAACATTGCAGATATATGTCTAGGCTCACAGTAGACAGACTGACTTTGAGAGAAAAAATAATAACATGTCTTTTTCTGACATGGCAATGACCAGCAAGTTCATGTCGGACAGGCTCTAAATTATCCACCTCCAACACCAACAACAATTTTTTAATTGGGCATCTACCAATCGCCAAAATATCTTCTCCATCCTTTTTTCAACCTGTCATTTAACAAACTAGATGCCAAAGTTTTGATAACTGGAAAGGCCAGAGGGCTGTTGAAGCTGTTGGTAGCTACGACAAAGTTCTATAGGAAGCCAGACTATGTCGCTGGTAATTTCACCTTGATTTATGGGATTTTATTCTGCTTTTTACACATTAAGGCCAATAGTAGAGATCGGATAATTAGATTCTATCAGTGAAGAAAATCGTGTAAAATAAAGTGGTCCTGCACACATTGCTTGAAGGACTGAACAATGTTTAATTTCATTAAAGTAGATGACTCATGGCTCCTTTGTCATAATCATAATTGGTTTTGACATTTCATCACCCTGAGGGCTATTATTTCATCTTTTCTCTTCACTCGAAAACAGAAAAGTAAATTAGGGTTCTAGGCTTTGACATCAGGGGAATCAGTCATGTACATGTGTGACTGTTGCTCAATGAGAAATTTCACAGTTTTAGATGAGGACAGTTGTTCTGATCTTCAATCACTGTCTAAGTTGTCTATTGTGGTCATGCAGTCTTCTGCCTCGACCTAAATTTTTCAATCCCTACTGGCTTTCATATCTCTCTAAATCATTATGTTTTCTTCAGGAAGAAGGATGCTAGATTCGAAACTTTAACTGCAGTGTGATGGTAAACTTTGTTTTTCTTTCTTCTACATTCTTGTCCAAGGAACAATAACAAAAATGATTTCATGTTTCCTTCTGTACCTAAGATACTTATTCTCTGTGGCAGCAAATACCATCTGTTTACTAGGGCATGGACTATGTACTTACAGTATATCCTGATTTGACACTTTGATACTTTTGACTAGAGTCTCTGTTTTCGATTTAATGACGTTTGATGTCTCCACTAACCTCTGTAGTCTAATTTTACCCTGCAAACATATTTTGATTAGTATTTTCTCTTTTAAAATAAGTACTTTGACATTATCTGTCAAATGCGACCTGTCAATTGTATTGAACACTGTATACAAAAATAAGAGTCTTTATAGAACAGAAAGCATATGGCTGCTTAGTCTGCAGATAAAAGAATAGTAAATTGAAGCAGTTAGGGAACAGATTCTCTTTAGAAAATTGCAGTTTTCAAATGCCTATTAAATAGGAACTAGTGTAGGTGGTGGAGCACTTGTCTTTTAAAGTGACTTACAAGATTTGTTGTGTTAAACCTCACCAGCTTTTCTTTGAAACCCTTGCAGCACGTTTGGCAAATTGCAATTTACATCTGTCTACATAAAGATGTCTACATCTGAAACTTTCAAAGTGTCCATATGGGCAACATCTTGTTTGAACTGCTAGCGAGCTGTGCTTGTTGTCATTCTAATCGATTGATGTAATGGATGGGCCCAAGGGATGCGGGAGGGACATTTGATTGTGATCTGTAGTTACCCTTGTGAACAAGCTGACTTTTTTTGGATGTTGCAGTCCCTCCTGACAAACTGCTGCTGCTGTTCTTGAGTTACACTCCTCCTACAGAGCCGCTTTTTGCTGCTGGAGTGTCTCTGGGCTAGAGAGAGCAGACAGGCTGGGTCGCAGAAGGGCATACTGCTCCTCCACAAGCAGCCCGGTGTCAGAACATGCCCGGGCGAAACCAAGTAGAGTTTCCAGCGTCCAAGCTCAGTGCATGTGGAGGGGCAGTCTTCCATGTGTACACCTGGCCTGTCCACTCTGCTTAGCCCAGATCCACAGCTGCAAGCTTGCTTGCCAAATAGGACGGTGTGTTTTCTAGGGAAAGTACAGCTGGCAATCTGCTGTATCATCTCCATTTTTGGCTGTTTGTAGTGCAAACCGACTGCCACAAAAACACAAATATTTCATGTGCAGTCAGATACAGTTTAAATCCAGAAACCTTTAGAAGCTGCTGTAATAATTTGTTTCACTATAAGCGACTATTGGGGTAACAACCAATCACAGCATAGTGTCCCGTCCCTCTGGCCAATCCATTTTTGCATCAACCATTCTATCCTATCTCAGCCCAATTCATCTTACATAATAATGACTCTTAAACAGCAGAATCAGATTTAATGTAGACAATTCAAATTAACTTAAGGCATGACTATAATATAGTCTCCAGCAATAAACAATAGTAACAACAAATGAATATCATGGCTGTATCTAATTCTTAATTTTTACACCCACTGAATTGTTGTCTCTGAATGTGCTGCTATCAGCTTTAGAAAGTACCCTTAATATCCTGTCCCAATTTAATGAACCTGATTTTCGCTTTCTCAGATACTGCCTTATAACTGTTTTGCTTCAAATCTCTCTCATCTGCTGTTTTGTTTATCATAATGACTTGGCTGATTAGCACTGCTAACAAGTCTGCAATTAGTGTTTGCAGATGTATCATAATTGAATGTGTGCTCCCGCTTCAGAGTGCTAACAGTGCAGGCATGAAATTACCTTAGAGATACAACACATGTTGTGTTTGGAGAAAGACAGAGTTAAAGCATCATTGACCACACGTAGGTTATATCTCAGTCTGAAGTGTCTCTCAAAAATACATTAGAACTCAAAACATCCCGTCGTCACAACAAACTCTAAATGAGAACTGACCCTTAAAGTGATCATGCAATTTGTTGCCTTCATAATTCTTTGCTCTTTTATTGTCAAATGATGCTCTTTTGAATTGCAGAATAAGAGTGGATCCATTAACTAACTACCTGGATGGTTTTGAAATTCCATTCCATTAAATTTGTTGTATCTACAATAGGGGTGTCACGATTCTCCAAATCCCCGATTTGATTACATTTTCGATTCTAAGGTCACGATTCGATTCTCGATTTTTACATTAATTTTTTTTTAAAAGCACAGGTTGCTATGCCATTTCTAGACTAGACTTTTATGCAACATAATGTCTGACCTTTGTTCACAATGTACCACACTACATTGTCAAATTTAAAACATTTATTAGCAACATAATGTAACAATAATGTATATCTTGAGTCAATTGGAATAACCTGCCATCAAGTTTCTGCAGAGCTTGCAAACTGTGGCATTTTTGTCGACAACACGAATATTGTCAACATAACTCACTGGAAATCCAAAAATACTTCCACACCGGAAGTTCTGTTGATGGGTCTCCTGCATCTGCAGTTGCCAGAGTGACGTGGCCCCTTTAAGGAATAGGACGGTGCGTGAGGTGTGTGTGCGTAAGGTGCGTAAGATGTGAGTGGGTGAGCGAGAGTGAGGGAGCGTGCCTACGTGTGGACAGTGAATGAATAAGAGAGGAAGGAGAAGCGAAGGGGGTAGCAGTAGTAGCGACAGCAATATAGTGTACAATATAGTCTGCAGTTTGGCTGCGAATAAAGGTGACTGCTAGGTACAGAAAAGCTCCCTGGTATTATTTCCCGACCTGCTTAACTCGTGAAAGGGGTTGACACCGAAGGTAAACATAAACTTGGGCCCAGGAGGAACTCATCTCCCCTGTACTTCCTGACCACGGTCCGGGAGCCGAACAGGAATGGTGTAACACCTTGCTATCGTTTGGCTGGCTGTAGCTAATAGCTACTGGCTTAGCTAGTAGTTAAATTAGATTCTCTAAATTGATTTGAATCAATTGAAAACAAGTCCAGTATTTTTAATTGAAGATATTTTGAGTGACAATATCAGTAGACCGATGTTTACAAATCCTCAACCTGTACAAGTCATATTTATGGTGTCCAGAATGTAGACAGAGTTCATGAGTTTTTAATTGTGCCGAGATAAATAGGAAACAGGAAGGAATAATGTTTCTTAGGAGAATGTATTTAGAATAGAATAGACTTACTGAGCTGTGATGGTTTAAGGCTACAAAAAAAGGACTTTTAAAACATTTGTAATTTGTCTTACTAATAATAGGGTCATATTCACTCAATATCCTAAGGTGTAATGTAGCTTCTAGCTGGCTGAGTTATAAGAAAGGAAAAAGAGGTCTGTTTAGTATGTTTGTGGTATATGAGTAATTGACATAGCTTTTTCAATGCTCCTGAGAAAGTAAAGACAGAAAGAAAGGTCTTGAAGAAGTTATATTCTGCTAAAATATCTGCAAAGCAGGGTACGCTGATACTTAATCCAGATTAGACCTTTATTCATTCTTCATTCATTCCTTCTCTGGATAGCTGCTAGCATGTGTTGGTCTTACTAATCAGCCTCCCAGGATGCAAAGGCTATGGGAGCAACTCAGCTCAGACTTGGAGATTGCGGCTTGTAATTGGGCCAGATTGAGGTCGGATAACTTTGCCACCACAGAGAAATTGCTCTGGAATTTGTTCATGATTTAGCCAAACCTACTTCCTCTTAAGAGTTTTGGTATGGCTGTTTTGGTCAACTCCCAAGTATGACTGTCTTCTTCTGGACTAAGCAACACATGTTTGAAAAATGCATTACAGGACTGAGTCACCAAAGCTTTTTCATAACCATTGATCTGCTGCTAATACACCTTGAAGAATCCGCCGTTGTTTGGTAAACAATGATCCAATCAGCAAATTGAACAACCAACAAATTGAAACAATTCATTAACAGCAGGGATGAAAGTTTGTGTCACTGTCCATTACCTGGATTAGGGGTGTCACGATTTCGATTTTAAATCGAAATCGATCGAAATTAAGTCACAATCTCAAACTTCGAATTAAAAAATGGAATCGTCGATGCTGTCACGGCGCCATGTCACGTCCGGTCGGCTTGCAGAGCGGAAAAAAACACACCCGTGTTGAAGTGCTGCGATTCAACCTCCTCTAATTTAGCTACTAGCAAAGCCAGTAGCTATTAGCTACAGCCAGCCAAACAATAGCATGGTGTTACACCATTCCTGTTCAGCTCCCGGACCGTGGTCGGGAAGCACAGGGGAGATGAGTTCCTCCAGGGCTGAAGTTTATGTTTACCTTTGTAGTAAACCCCCCTGGTCGGGAAATAATACCAGGGAGCTTTGCTGTGTCTAGCCGTCGCCTTTTTTCCACAGCCAAACTGCAGCCTCTATTGTACACTTTATTGCTGTGGCTACTACTGCTACTCCTTTCACTTCTCCTTCCTCTCTTATTCACTCACTGTCAGCACGTACACACGCTCCCTCACTCTCGCTCGCCCACTCACACCTTACGCAACACACCTGATGCATCGCCCTATTCCTGAAGGGGGCTCCGCCACTCTTACAACAATGGCAGCTGCAGATGCAGGAGTCCCATCTACAGAACTTGAACCCCCTCCTCTTTCACTGAAGTTGCCAGTGTGGAAGTATTTTGGATTTCCAGTGAGTTATGTTGACAACGTTTGCGTTGTTGACAAAAAAGCCACAGTTTGCAAGCTCTGCAGAAACTAGATGGCAGGTTATTTTGTTTAAGTTTCCAATTGACTGAAGATATGTTATTGGTACATTATGTTGTTAATAAATGTTTAAAACTTGACAATGTAGTATGGTA
>CAEMYA010000024.1:641390-689741 GCA_903131615.1 Diplodus sargus
ATCACTTCTTAAAACCCATCTCTTCTCCTTAGCTTTTGACACCTAGTAAGAGGTCGACTTGATCTTCTTGATTTTATTCCTTATTATTTTTATTACTTTTATTGTATTTTTACTCATGAATTATGCCTTTTAATGTATTGTTGTATTTTGCGCTTTATTATGTCTGTTTGTGATGTCTTATTTATTTTTCCTGTACAGCACTTTGGTCAACTTTGGTTGTTTTTAAAGTGCTTAACAAATAAAGTTGGATTGGATTGGATTGGATACAAATGACTTAAAGCCTTTGTTTTTCTCCTCATGGTCTGAGCCTGAAATTTCCACTTCAGAAAGATTTAAACACATCAAACCTTCCAGTTTTATTCATGCCAATTTTCTTAAAGTTTCCACAGGGGCGTTTGATCAAAGGTCAAATTATTTGCAGCTTGATTGATATAACATTTTATTAAAAACATGTTGAAAATGTTTTTTTTTTTTTTTTATCATGGCTGTTGACAGTCTTTACTTATTTATACAGTGATAAAAACAGATTTCCATAGAAATTTCCATGTGGAAAAGCTTGCATTGAGTCGAATATAACAATCAGATTAAGACAGGAAATCTAATCCTGGCTTTATCCAATATTCAGATTGTTCAGATTCAGACAGTCCTGAAAATTCATGCAAACAAGCTCACATTTCAGAAATCTTGTAATACAAAAAATAATTATCTTAATGTAAGTAATCATCTAAAGATGTCATGGTAATATCTGTCATCAAAAGTTTTACCCTGTTCACCTATAGAGTCTTGGTAGTTTTCACACTATGTCTCTTGTTGTTGGGATTTGTATGGATGTTGATCTAAATTGTAATGTTTGAGGATGTTAGGGACTTCACATAAACCCCTGATGTTGTAGGTATTTTGAGGCTGTTTCGGATACTTGTTAAACTAAATGTGACTATTCAAAGCGTCAGTGCTAAAACAAAATAACCTTTGGTTGTAAAATTATATTAAATTAGTGGTCGCATTACGAGAGTACGAGACATTTTTCACTTAAACCAAAGGCATCAAAGACATATTTATCCATTTGTTGGAATTATCTTTAAAAGTGCTCTTTTAAACCAAGTAAGGGGTAAAGAAATTTCTTAAAGTGAATAATAAGACACATTCATCAATCCTCCACAATGAAGTGTTAAAAAAACACCTTTAAGATCACCTTTCAAGGAATCACAGGACATCTTCTCACTTCTGTAAACTCACCAGACATAGCTTTCATTTGAATTAAATATTTATGAAATCTATTTCTAGTCGGACATGAAACGAAAGATATCTACCAACTATGTATATGTGGATTGCCCAAAATAAAGAAACACATAGTGGTACGAGATGAAAAGTCTGCTGCTGTTGCATCAGAGAAAATATATATTACACAGATCTTCAGAACCTCATTCACCAGCAGTGACAGTAATTGAAGGAGATTGGACCCAAAATCAATACAGGGTTACTCTTGTCATTTGCAGCAAAGACAAATGCAAATAATGGTTTACAGGGCTGGGCGATATGGCCAAAACTGTTACCACAATATGTTTTTTTATATTGATCCATGTCGTTAATTATCACAATATAAAGTATATTTAACAATAATAGTAATGTTGAGTTGACAGTTTTAAGAGTATTCTGCTTAGGACAGAACCCCAAACAAACCAGAAGGTTACTTATAGTTTATAAAATACAATTCTTTATTGTCATATTAGATGACAAACATTCAGCAGAACCAACCAACCAAATGGCATTACGTTAAACACTGAATAAATGAAATGATAAATATGTACAACAAATTGCTTGTTGGTTGTCGAAGTGAAGTTTTACTAGTAGAAGCAGTGGGGCTGGTCTGTTGGCTACTTGCGGGGAGGCTGATGCTAGCATTATAGTGCATACTCATGCTTTCAAAGTTCTGTTTGGGTCGGTACCTGTTGAGATGATGGAAGAAGGTGGCCACAGACACATTTCACACCTAATGTCCTTTGTCAGACTTCAGGTACCTGAACTATTTCCAAATAAATTAAGTGGTATGACCTTTTTCCAGTACTTTTTTAGTTTCCTCGCACTCGGTTTGGCTTGTCGGACCGCTCATTTTCTTGTGTCAGCTAGACACACAGGTGGTCACGTCATTCTGAGTTGTTGTGAGTGGGAGGGGCCATGCATCAAGCATGCGTCAACCACATGCATTTGTTTCTCTGCTGTTTGATTGGCTGTTGGTGTAGTATTTTCAAGGTAAAGGAAAACAGACTCAAAAAAGCTGTATCAAAAATGAATGTCATATGTAATGTATCATCATTTTTGTGAACATTTTTATCATGAAAATGATTGAGATCGTTTTATCCCCCGGCCCTAGTGTTTGTCTACTATCACTTCAGATGATGTATTGCTCATCATGACTGATGCTACATCCTTTTAGTCTTTTTACCAAGGTCAACTAGTAAACTAACACATAGGGTGTCTTTTAGTCAAAATGAATATAAGTCGCTATAATTGTTTATTTGGTGAGGGCTGAAATTAAAACATTTTTGCCTTCATGTTGACTTGAGTCCAACATTTCACATTGTTCACATTCAATCTGACGTTTAATGCAAACAGGACGAGGCTATGACAAGACTTCTATCAGCATACATTTCACACATGCACCACCATATCCATCACCTCCAGGCTGGTAAAAATGCTCTTCAAGCAGGCTGCGTAAACCAAGCTATGATCCACTTAAAACACAGAGGGCGTCAGATCGTCTCTCTTATTACAGCCTGTCAGATGGAGAGAATGACTCTGATCCGCCTGTTGCCGCTCGTCAGCACAGTTATTGAAAATCACCTTCAATTTGCTCCAGAAATAGAGATTATATGGGGCAAGTCGTCGTGTTCCGTTTGATGTGACGATCACTTCGATCTTCCCACTAGACGGGGTGTAGGTAGTCAGGCATGATGGGAAAAAAGTCAGAAGAATCAGTCAGCGGGAAAGTGCAAATGGCTTTGATAACAGGGCCTTATTTGAAATAGAACATGACTAAGGGTGTATGTAGGATAGTATGCATGCCATGCATAAACCAAGACTATTACAATTGCTTAATAATAGTACAAATGCAGACATTAAAGATTAAGAGAACCTTGTGACTCAAAAATCACATCCCATCATATCAGGTTTAAATGACTCTGATGTTTCTCATATATAGCCTGAATGATTTCATTGTACTATCTACAGCAGCCATGAAATATCTGATATCAGTGACAGTAACTGTGTCAGAGCGTAATGCATCTGCCTGGGTATTAAGGTAACCCTGCCGTTTTGTTATTCTGCACATAAAATCACATTGCCTGCTTTAGAAATTGCCTGTATGGGATGGTGCTACTTTATTTCACTCTGACACCTCATCTTTGTTGCTGCTTTCAAAGCTTCACAGCCAGCAAATAGACTGAGAATCATCTTTGTTTGTATTAGAGTTTTGTCCCAAAAAGAGATTTTTTTTCTGACCCTCTGGAACCATCCTACTGAAACTTTTATGTATTCTTGTGGCACTGTAACCGATTCGCCAACAAAGAAAAAAGACGGAATAGAAAAGCCCTGCTGCGGGCTTGTGCAGAGCTTCAATCAAAATCCTGGAAGCTAGTTGACATGCAGGGTGTGAAGGTCCCTGCAAAGTTATTGAACTTCTTTCTCTTCATTTTTTTTCACCGGCAGCTTTTTATATTACCTGGCAAAACTTCTCTTTCTTTTTTTCTACCCTTTCTCCAACCAAAGCCGGAGCCTGCGGTTTGAAAGGCTCACTGTCCCTAGATTAGGTTCTGCTGGTGTGTATGATCAATGAACCGGAGCCTACTCGCGGTCAGAGCAGCGCGGTGGGGTTGCAGCTACATCCCGCCAAGTGGCTGGATGGCGATAAGTTCATTGTTGTGCCTCCTGCGTGCCCCAGATAAGCCCCAGCACGTCGGGAGCCCGCCGCAGCAGCCACAACAGCAGCCCCAGTGTAAGCCGGTTACGGCTGGTCAGACCGCAGCATTCTGACAGATTGTCATTCCCACCTCTCTGGGTCTTTAGTGCTAATTTACCAGGCTGATTACACAGGCAAACAAGTTTGCATCCGCATTTTGCACACGGTGCTTGGATTCTCAAATGACGTTGATGGCCCTCTTTATGTATACACAAGTTTAAAAAAGTGTCACAACACTCACTGAAAACAACTTTAAATATGCTGTAAAACTGGCTGTTAGAATACTATGGTGGGTGGGAAAGTCAGCAGGTGAATAATGGACGGGAAATCCTGTCCCTGCTTGAAAACAGCTGAATCTCTGGAGGAGCTCTCAAAGGTCTGAGAAAACAACCCTGATCATGATGTTATGTCCACTTGATGTTTGAGTCTACAAATCTACAACAGAGGCCTGTATTACAAAAGGTTTGTAAGAAAGAAATCAGGTATACAGTGGGTCTCAGGACAGATGCTGTTGATGTGTATTGGGACAACAGCTTTTTGTTTTTTACAGAGTTTTCACATGGTGGTTCTCATATTGCTTGTGTTTTTGCATATGCACAAGGATAAAGATAAAATATTATAATTCCTGTTTGAATAAAAAATAACCAATATTTTTATTATTGAGGAATGACTTCAAAGATCTCAATTCTGACAGGTCATTAAAGGGGCACTGTGTAGTTGTGATTTTGACTTTAACTGTAAAGGATGCAACCAATGTTTTTTTTCTTAATAGATGATTCTGCCAATGTTTTCACCATTCAATGCCAGTACTCAACTGCACCTTTTTTTAAGGAACTTTAATCTCTCTGTAATAACAAAGTAAGTAATTTCAGTTCTAACCGGTTAAATCATTCACTTCTAAAGGACACTATATCATGAGCCATATTTCCAATTACAATTACACATCACGTCAGTCTTTTTAAGTTTTATGTCAGTAGCGTCTTGCTATACTACATAGAAATCTGGTCATTAAAACACTTAATGAAGTAAACTGCTACATTTAGCTGTTCCTGCTCATCAGCCCAGTGCTATAAGAATATATATAATAGAAGACATCAAGATATATGCTGTAGGTGCTGCCCCTTCCCGGCACACAACGTCTCCACAAATGGTGGCTGTATTTTAAACCAACTGGCCAATTGGGGATTTTAAGTTTGTGTTTGTGTATGCTGTAGCTGCTTGGTGTTACAGTGAAACAGCAGCTGATTGAGCTAATTATGTGAAGTCAGCAGTCATAATGTTGTTTCTTGAGTATATTAAAAACTGTGTATATATGTAAATATGAGCAAACATATTGTTTTTATGTTAAGTAAGTGAATTTAAATGTATTGTTTGTAAATGTACTTTAACCTTGGTAGCACTGCTAACCTTCTTTAGCGTGTTAAGGGGATTTCCTTTAAAATTGTTTTGGGGTATCAAAGAGAGCATGCTGTTACATTTCCATATAGACAATATGCAGTACACATAATATTGGCTTCATACCAATGTTTTGAACATGCTCTTTGGGTAAACTAAACAGCATGTTGGCAAGGTATTCCAGACGCAGTCAGTGGCTGAGTTCTGGGGAGACGTCTCACTCTGTCTTTATTCTTCTCTTTCTCTCTCCCTGTCTTTCTCTCTCTCTCTGTGTTGTCATTGTAAAGATGCGCACTCAGGTATCGACATTTGGCACCTATTGATTTAATGCGAATCACTACTCTGTGACGTAATTTGCACAAGCAGAGTTTGATACCCAGCCCTACCTCTTAACTTACTCTCGTCAATGATTCAAGAAAAGGGGCCAGTATGTACATTTAAGAGGCTGGAAGCAGACTATGTTTGATATTTTTTCTTGAGATTGACTGACTGAAAATAATAGAGATTGACTGACTGAAAATAGTCATTTTCAGTAAAATAGTCCAGAAAATAGTCATTTTCAGTTGGATCAGTTAGTCACTGGCACGTTGCTGATTGATTTTCTTGTGATTGATTAATCATTGCAGCTATAACTTCCTGCCAATCTTTTCACACTATGCCACTGATCAATAACTAAGGATACAGTTCCACTGATGCATGTAAGTGACAGGTGTCAATGAGATCTATAGGATTTTCAGCCTTATCTGCATCGATTTTGATGTTTTTAAGTGAGTCTCTCACATGTCTCCTAGCTGTAAGTGCTATACTAACTCTGTGAGAGTGCTGCTTTTCTCAGAGGAGATACTCACAAGGTTGCAAAGCTAGGTTTGCCAAAGTGAATTATGTGAAAAAGGTGCAAGCTTTGCCTGTGAATGCAATGAACTACCACCTTCTTGTATATAATGCAATCAATATGTGTTTAAGCCTGCAGTGCTTTTTTTTATTGGTATTAGGATTGTTTGGCCTTTATTTTTGAGCGTGTAGCCCGCCACACTCAACAGCTTACATTGTTATGCGATCCATACAGCATTGATGTTTTGTCTAAAGCCAGCCTTCCAGTGGATGGCCATGCCTAACTGCAGTGAGGGGCTCAACTGATGCCAGAGTCATGGATTATACATATCACAATGGTTTTCACAATATTTTTCGTTTTACTGACATGGGATTATACAGAGTGGAGAGTCTTCACGATACCTCTGTGGGACTGTGACAATATCTACCAACACGTCACAAAGATATTTTGCTCATCAAGCTCATTGGTTTATCAAGGGAAATCAGTAAAATGACATTCTACTTTCTCTCCTTGTCATTGTTTTGTTCTGTTTGAACAGTGGAGGGCACAATCATACTGCTCAAGAAGAAAGACTCCCATTATTATGGGTCTTACCTGAGTTGTTGTAAGACCCACCCCACTCCACCTCTGATTGATTTGCTTCATTGGTTGCGTTCTCTATGCTACACTCAAACTGTTAGCTCACATAGTAGCTCAGTAATGCCTATTTTTTGGGGGGCTTGTTTGAGCTCTAGACACACTCTGATGCTTTTACACCAGTTACGGTCCTCAGTGCGGCGCACCTCTTGAGTGCCCTACTGCTGCCCTGCCCCCTAGCCTGTCTGCCTCACCTAATGAGCCCAGAGACACTGCAGCTGCAACAGCTATAATGACAGTGCGTTTACTGGCCACACAACTACATCTCACTGTCTGCTATATAAGCTATGCCACTGGCTGTTTGATTTTTCAAAACAACCACTAGAAAAACACGTCAACCCATTAACACCAGACAGCAACTGAACATTCAATATTAGGAAATACTAATGTGTCTCTTACACTGATACAAATGTGTCCCTTACAAACATACGACTTTTGAGTTTATATGGACTAATAATTATTTTACATTACATTGATAATCAGCTTGGTAATCATTATGTGACTAATAATCTTTGTGATTTGGATTTCAACCATATTGCCTAGCTCAAGTGTAAAAGTGACACTGTCTAATCTTTAGGCCTGCATTAGATTGTCTAATGTCAGCATGCAGTAGATATTACTCGAGAGAGTCTTTATGCCCTGCTGGAAATCAGACAAATAGTCCCTTTCACTCAATTGCTCTGTCTGTTGTCGTTTATCTGCTGTCATGAGCTAGAATAAGTGTGCTTTCACCATTGCCCATTTGTCTTTCATTGCCTCATCTCCTGCTTGGGCCTTATTTTCATCATCTCTGTTAGTAAGGGTAATATTTACCGACTGACTTTATTGAACAGATTGTGAATTATCACAAGGGTATTTAGCTGAAGTGAATCAACAACATACAGTTGTTACATTTGGCAAAAAGGACCCAAAGACTCCAAGCAGGCAGGTGGAAGTAACAAAAAGCAGGCTGCATTACAAAGCTCAATCTTAGAAACAAAGAAAGCAGGCATCTAAAAGCAAGAATCCAAGAACAAAAAACTAAAACAGGAGGCCACAAGGAACACAAGCAATAAAAGCAGGTGAGATACAGGGAGCAAAAATAGGACTGGGGAACAGATGTTAAAACTGCTGACGAAGTCACAACAAATGAGAAAAACACAAAAGGACTAATTAACGAATGAAACACAGATCAAAAAGCAGGAAAAAGGCAGGAAAAAGACAAGGAAAGGAAGTGTAAAGAAAACAGCTGACAGAGAAACCTTGAGAATGAATAGAAAACAACAAAAGTAAAACCCAAAACCATGACAACATTAGCAGATTCAATAATTTTGGTTGGTAGAATTGGTTAGCAATCATACGTTTGATTGTAAGTTAAAGTCTGTGTAATATTTTTTAGCCTTCAATACTTTGCACATTCAAAGAAAAATAACTTTGATAATAACTTACCGAGTTAGCATACTTTCATTATAACAGTGTTTCCTGTAGTGTATCAAGTTACAAATGTATACGTACACTTAGGTCATGTCCTCTCTACTGTTTGGGGATTTCCTAAAACATATACGTATAAAATAAAGGAAGTAGTAATGGTTTAAGATGTGTTGGTGATGACATAGTATAAACAAATGATTATTGATTAGTCCGTTATTTAAACAAACCATGAAAAACAAGACTGGAAGTATTTTTTACAATCCTTACTATAACTTTGAGTGGTTGCCGGTCACCCTACCTGAAAAATGGTTGGGCTCTTGGTAGCCTTAACCCTTCCGCTTAATTAATCAAAAATAAACATAAAGACTAGTAGTCTATTTGCTTTAGATTTAATCGTTTTTGACCCTATTATTTTGCACTGAAATTAATTAATTATGATTAATTAATTAAAAAACACACTGTTGGCTCTGACAGCGTTTTGCATCGCGTGCATCTGCGCAATATCATAACCCATGATTTCTGAAAATGTACTATGTCAGCTAGTGATATCAGCACAAGAACTGTTTATTTTAGACAATTGTTTTTGTTATGTTATAATAATTGACAGACACAATCATTTCGCTCTCTGTGTGTCCACGCACATTGTCTGTAGTGGGTTGGGCTAATCCAAAATAGTGAAAACAAGGGAGGTGTTCTGAAGACACACTGTTACCTGTGAAACAGTGGTGCTCTGAAAATACCCCCATTAGCACTTGGTACTTTCCTCCTGATGAAGTCAAATACGCCATATGCAGGACACACAGCATTGGGATGGAGAGGACCTGCTGCGTGCTTACGCACTGCCATAACAGCATGTAATTAACATGCCAAAAATCGACCAATCAGAATTTTGGTCGAGCCATAAAGTATCGACCAATAAATCGACCAGACGACTAGGAGATTACAGCCCTAGTTTGGAGATTCAAAGATGTGGGTCTTCATAATGCATGACGGGTTTGTTGTGAATATGCTTTTGTTTGTGAAACAGAATAATGTTGAGTTTTATAAACTTGTTTCATAAGGACCAGAAATCGGGATAGCCAGTGATGCTTTGCTTTTTCTTATTGTAAAAATCTTTCCAGTCATCCACCCTATTTGAGGGAAATGTAAAACTAAATCACTAGAGTACCCTTTTAATGACCAAGGGCAATTATCTATCTAGTGACTAAATTGATCCTGAGATGAGATAAATCAGGAGGTGTTTGCCTCAGATCAGGTGAATGACAAATCATATACTTTGCTGTGATTAATCAGAGCAGCATGTGGCATTGTCAGGAAGATATTCACTATGCTTGTAGAGGAGTAAGACAGCAGTGCTGTCTGTCAAACAGCAGGCTGAACTTTAAAAGTAGATGTTGACTAGCGTATGTCAGAGAGAGAGCTCATTTGCAAGCACCCTACAAGACCATCTACTAAACACCTACCCACACAACTACTTTGAGTAGGTGAACCATGAAATCACCTAAGGGTGCTCCAATCAGGATCACCAGTCACTAAGGCCCCAAGGCCCGTTTGACCTGTGGTGTTCCCCAAAGCTCCATCATTGGCCCCTTGTTATTCTGTATACACATGCTACCACTGGGACATTTCATAAACAAACACAAAATCCAGTACCATTGTTATGCAAATGACACACACATTTATGTCCCATTAAAAACTGGTGAAGGTGGCAATTTTAATCATCTTTTATCCTGTCAGATATAAAGTGCTGGTTGTCCCAAAACCTTCTCCAGTTAAACGAAAACATATCAGAAATAATTCTCTTTGGTTCCCCAAAGTCCATCTACATTTCACAGAATCATCTTGGATTCTTGTCTTCCAATGTCAAACCTAAAGCCAGAAACCTGGGTGTGATATTTGACAGCAACCTTTCTTTTGAAAAACAAATAACAAACGTTGTTCAGTCATGTTTCTATCAATCAAGGAGCATCTCAAAGATTAGGCCTTTTCTCTCGCAGCCTGATCTCGAGAAGGTCATCCATGCTTTTATTTCTTCTCGGCTAGATTATTGTAACGCATTGTATTCAGGGTTGACCAAAAAAGCCATCTCACGCCTTCAGCTGGTACAAAACGCAGCTGCCCGGCTTTTAACAAATACTGGAAGACAAGAGCATATCAGCCCTGTTTTAGCCTTCACTGTTTGCAGTCAGTTTTAGAATTTTGAGATTTTACTGATTGCTTTTAAAGCACTTCATGGTTCAGCAACCAGCTACATTGCGGAATTGCTACTCCCCTATCAGCCAGGGCGCAGCCTCAGATCCTCAGGCAGGGCTCTGCTGGTTGTTCCTGAGTTCCTGCTCAGGACTAAAGGTGGATGGGCTTTTGCAGTCAAGGCCCTCAGCTCTGGAACTGCATACCTGAGAGTCTGAGACTTGCAGAAACTGTAACATCTTTAAATCTTAAATCTTAAATCTTTTTTCCGAAAAAGCATTTTACTAATTTAACCACACTGCTTTATTTTAAACACGTCTTATATCTTGTATTATCATTGTATGTTTTATTCTTTTATTTTCTGTATTATTTTTTCCATATAATTTCAGTATTATTTAAAATGCCTGATTTTGTTTGCCTAAGTCCTGAAATGATTTAATCCTGGTTCAACCATGTAAAGCACTTTGTAACTTTGTTTTGAAAAGTGCTTTATAAATAAATAATTGACTCATACCGGTCACCTATCAGAAGGATGTTTCTGCACTTAATTGTCATAAATATTTTTTAGTTATTAGTGCCATCGTAAGATCATCATTAATATGTTATATAAATAGATAATTAGATTTAGGTAATACTGAATCAGAAAGAAAAAGGGCTCAAAACAATAAAAGAACATTTCTAAGCTGTTAAATACAGAATTTTGAAATGTAAAGCAGAGGGACAGATAATTTAGACCTTTAGATATTTGTACTTAGGTCTTTGTGCCCTGAAGCCACTATTCCACCACCTGGTCACTGCTTGTACCTGGTTACTTCAGATTGATTACTTGTACAAAGATGCAAAGTGTCTGTAACTCCAAACTCAAAGGACTATTGTAAACTTGTCGTGCTGTCACATTTAACTGCAGTTCACAGTAAACACTTGTTCCTCTGAAAAGTTCTGCTGTGGTCTTTTTTGTCATTTATGGTCACACTAGTTTCTATCTGCTTCTCTGCTCTCTGTGTTTTGCCAAGGGTGGTACTTAGTCCCTCTACAAACAGAGAGAGGAACAATTACCCTAAATGGCTGTAATGAAAGCTTACATTTCTGTCTTTTTTAAACACACCCAACCTGAATCTGGCAATGCTAAAAGCTCTGCTCAACATGTTCTTCAATATTCAAATTAATTTAGTTAGCTCAACTATGACTATACAAGTTTGTAGGCCCATACCACAATTGCTTCCATGAAAATGAATTCTGTATTTAGCTTTTAAAACTGTATGTTTTTGCTAAAAGAAAATTACGAAACATTTATTTACAGTGAGTGAATATTGAATTGTTTTCAATAATGACCCGAAGTGTATTTGTTTATTATATTGTATTTTTTATTCAGAAGTTTATTGGAAAAACTGACAGTGTTGATGAAGCTTCTGGCTTACACTGTATATACTTTAAAACATGATGAGGAACAACTAGTTATTCAGGCAGCGCTGAGGTACTTGTGCTACTTGGCAGGCATGGAATATTGCCTTTTGGGAGTGCCAAGCATTCCCCATGGAACACCATGCTTAAGCATTCAAGGTGACTTGAGTAGCAGGGTCACTTTAACTGTTTTCTCTCAGCCATTAAACTTTCCTTCTCAAGTGGGGCTGTAGGGCACTTGTAGTTAAGCCTGATGAAAAATGGACAGGTATATTGGCAGAGTAAGCTGCTGGAAAATGTTCAACGTCCTTTAACAAGTGGAGTGGTTTGGAATATAACAAAGTAGTGCCAGAAATGTTGCAGTTGTTCATCTTAAATTGGAGGAAAGACAATCATGACTTAAGGACTCGATGTCACATGAAATAGTGTCTCAGACAGCTGTGTATCAGAATAAATTTGAAGACAAGTCTGTAAAAAAAACTTCTAAACAATGCTCCATCTGCCACACAGGACAACACAACAGATGAAGTATGAACAACATATGAAAGCTGCTGGGGCGAGGATGTGAATGAAATGGGGATTAAGATCTTTTCCACCATCAACACACATTTCTTCATCTCTTACACATGGAGATTAAACTGTTTTACATATCCATGGTTGTGCAAAAGAACAAATGGGTTAACCAATGAGACGTAGCAGAAATCGTAATTGCTATTCATCTCAGGATAGCAAATGGCTTTGGTGTTTGTGTGGTTCATTGCACTGCGCGTGCCTTCTTTGTTGGGGCTGACGTGCATGTTGAATTAAGTCAAGATCGAGATGAGACAACACCATTACAGGAGAGCTGCAGTCCTGTTTGAATGGATGTTCCGTAAATCTCATTGTACATGGGAACATCACTTGAATTCGTACTACAGGTTGACACAGTGGTTCTTTGTTTGGAGAAGGGAACATTTTTTCCATTCACCATTGAGAAATAGTTTTTTTGTTATTGGGAGTCTCGTTCTTGAATTAGAATTGTTGTGGTGAGAGTTGAAGAGTATGTGTATGGGAAAATTAATTGTATTTTGTAATGGTGATTTAAAGGGTTAATTTAACCAAACAATTTAAGTATGTCTGAAAGATGTGTGTCTCTGCCATAATAAAATGGAGACAAATGGAATTATGTTTGTGTTGTTTACAGTGTTAAACAAATAAATGAGTAAACCCATTCCTCCCCAAAGATGATGTTCCTGTTACTCTGGGTAATCCATGTCACTGTCAACAGTATTCACAGAGACTATATGTTTAGTAGACATGCTTGTAGTGGAAATATTTTTGGATACCTTAAAACCTCGGAAAACAAAACTAAAGCTACCAATTAGGGAAGTTACACATTAAAAATGTTAGAAATGTAATAGGTAGTAGTGTTAGTAACAACAATGAGTAATGAGTAGTGTAACAGATTAGGATTCAGTATTTAAGACCAACAGATTTAGGGTGAAATGCAATTTGCACCTTTACACTGATACTGTATTGACTGATCTGACTCTAGTCAGTAGCCTCATGTTTATCCTGTGCCCATGAGGAGTGCTCTTACTCCTCAAAAACTACACTGGTGTGTATTGTAGTATTAAACTGCACATGGCAATGTGCTAAAGTCACAATATTCTAGTATTTTTATGTGACAACAAAATTATGAATGCACTAATCCCGTTAGATCCAAGGCTGGGTCTCCTAGGAAACGTATCAAGAAGCACCATAGCAGTAAAACATGTTACATAAGTTGTTAGAAACACTTTTAACTGGTTGAATTGGGCTATATCTGAGACAATAACCAGAACCAATTCTTAAAAACACATAAAATGGACTGGAAAAAAGTTTCCCCTTGTGCAAACCCAGCAACTTCTCCGGGACACAGCCTTTGCAATGTTACATGTGGTCACTGGGCTAAGTGAGCTCTTAAAGGCCAGTAAATACCTCCAAAACGTAGGCTTGTTTCTTGAAGGCTTTAGCATTGTTTAAATGGATGCCTGACAGAGGGTGATTTATATTCTATTGTTTTGTATATTGTATTGTAAATGTATTTTACGTTTGTCATGTGGAATTAATTAGTGAGGTAATGTAGTAATTCATTGAAAAGTAATGAAGAGTTGATTTTTCTCATAGTAATTGATTGCATGTTTTCTACTAATATGGATTAACTAATATTTTAAGATAAGTTTTTAAGAGGTGTGATAGTATTAATCCAAAGAATGTAGAAATAGAGTGATATTGACATGTCACAGTAGGTGAGGCAGATGTGGATATAATAAAATTAATGATGGCTGAAGTGAATTTAGCTGCATCTGTTTAAAAGTGTTTACATTGTTCATGCTGGCTCACTGGGTGATTTAAATTGAACAGTTGTTTGTTAGTTGTTAATGTTATTAGAAACAAATGTGCTTTTTCTACTCTGAAAATTCAAGTCGTGCTGTGATAAAGCCTTATGGAAACTTGTAATAAAACAAGATGAAGACAAATCATGCTTTTGAGAAAATATTTCTTAAAAGCACAATATCCTGGAAGTATAGGAGAACAGATTATGCATAAGATAAGTGGTCTCAAGGCAAGTTTGTGTTATGAGAATCTTATGCTTAAGCATAATTTCCTAGAAATATGAGAGAACAGATTATATTATATTGCATAAGCTAAGTATTCTCAAGGCAAGTTTGTGTAATCCTAAACTCACACATGTGTGAATGCTGGAACTTTGCAGTCGCAGGTAGCTACTTATTCCACTCTATTGTCAGAATACACAAATCAGAGTTGCAGAGTTAGCACTCCTAGCTTTATTTTGCTGGCTGCACATACAGTGATGCATTACGCCTCAGCACCTTTCATTTAACCAGCTTAGCAACCTGTCGAAACTGTTTTTGAAACTTCCAATCTTGGCAACAATGTGATCCATCTGCTCTGCCTTGCTTTTAATGGGATTCATCTGTGTGATCACAGTCGCAGAAACTCTGCAGGGCGCGTGACTTTCCACGAGTGGAATTTCTAATCACGGCCAAGTGGGGTCAGACTTGCTGAATCTCATCAAACCTTGCGCTCCATGTATTTTACAGGAGCTGCTGGCGGAACCTCCTGTGATCTCAGCTCACCTTGAAGTGGACCATTCCCCCTGTCCTTTACACTCAGTGTCCCATACATGATCATCCGACATGAAAATTTAAAAGACAGACTTCTCAAGCTACCACAAATTACCTTTTGCCGGCTGTCTTGGTTAATATGTAGACTCCTGTGTTGCATGGCTTGTTAGGAAAGGGACCGACTTTGATTGATTGCGCCGTTTCCTGCTCTCATTCATGTAGAAAATTGGCAAGGCCGAAAGACGAACACCTTAAAACAAGCCCAGAAGTGTTGCCCAGGGACATGAGAGCGTTTATGTCTGTCTGTGAATGACTTCGACAGCTTTTGTTCTGCTCACACCTTTTGTTTTTTAACTTTTCCATTCCTTACACACACAGTGCCAGGGAGGCTCAGATGTTGAAACAAAAGATTCAGTGGTCTGGCCATGTCGGTGCTAGAGAAATATTCATGACACATACATTTTTACTCTTTACAAAATCCTTCAGGCTTTTTTCGTTTCACCCATGAAAGTGTTTTATGTATGGACCTCAGGGTCGTTTCAGCACTGACATCAAGGTTTCCCTCTAATTATGCTGTTTACTTGCAGGGTTGGAGGAAACATCCTCAGTCATCATTCTGATGAAATTGTTATCAAAGTTTTTTCCATATTGGCAGCCCAGCCTTGCTGACTGGGTGATGGTGGTGATAGGGAGGTCTTTGATGAGAATTCTAGACATGTTTTGACTGCTGCTTATAGATGCCTGTGGCTCACAGTTAGGGAATTTGTGGGGGGCTTCGGGGGTTGAAGCAGCAGTGGAGGGATTCTACCCTGAAGTTTGAATTTTGATAAGAACTCCGATCAAAAACCCAACTCTGTATCTTTCTCGTGTGTTTCTTTCTCTCTGCCTCTCCATCCCATCCACCTCCTCCTCCACTCCACTCCTCTAATCCCATTACACCACCTTCAATTTAAATGCACCCCACCCCTCTTTACTATCGTCCTTTCCCCTCGTCGCTCTAACCAGAAGCCATGACAGTGAGAGGAGAGGTAAGAGAGGGCAGCTTCCCCTGACACCGCATGAGGATGTGAGCAGAATAGCTTCTGCCTTCACCCTCGTCTTACCACCACACACACACACACACACACACACACACACACACATGCGCACACACACATGCACATGCACACTCAGACACATTTACTCACACACTTCTCCCTGCTGCTGTTAAATCCCAGTACAAGCACACAGCTCCGTGGCCATATGGTCTCCTCCCGCCTTCTCCCTCCCCCACTGGGCAAACAGGCCTCTGAAAACAGCGTTTCTCTCACACCGTTGTTTAGCCGCTGATTTCCCTTAAACAGTTTGCTTGTCTCATTACTTCTGAATGCATCTGTCGATATCTTCACATTAAACTCTCAGCCGTTTGCTAAAATTTAAACAGATGTGCACCCTGTAGTCTTTGTCTCTTGTGTTTGCTGTCACTATGTGTTGTATACTGTTTAAATAAGACACACGCCCTGCATGCCTTAAACAGGAATCAAGATGTTATGTAAAAATACATCTGTCCTATTGAACTAAATCACAAGAATGGGATGGACCACAGAAAAGTATGCTATTAGCTCTAACTCACACTTTGTTGATTCGCCTTATATGCATGAATTAAATTCTGGTTGGGTATTAGCACAAAAATCAAAACACAAAATCAAATACTGCTATACTGTGAGCTGAATTGTCCTTTTTTTATTCATAACTTCCTCTCATCAGCACTCATTTTTTCTCATGGTGTTAATTGACTGCACTTACGTTTCTCTCAAGGTCTGCTCACTAAAACTATTTTATCCTGTTTTTAAACATTTACATCCTTTTTTACATAATCAAGCGAGGTTGGAGTGCCACAGACAACAGAAGTTGAAAAGTGTTGACAGGTCACTTTTTCTTTTCAGGATTTTCATGAGAATAATCGGCTATGCAAAAACTGAAGAATAACGCTAACCTCATCTTTCAGATTGCACTGACAATTTTAGCTGCTAACCTTGGAAGTGCTGCACCTTTAGACACTGTGAAATCTTTATTGAGATTAAAGGGTGTTTTTTTTGGTACAATCACAGATGGATGTGCTAATAAAGCTCTGGATCTAAGCATCACATGTTTCCATGTTTCCAGGGGCACATACCCAAAATTCATTAAACAAACAATCATAAAATACCACACCGATGTGTAATATGTTGATTCCATGCCCTGATTTGATAATTAAAATAATGAACCCTGGTCTCTAAAACATCCCATGCTTTTTAATTAGATTGTGCATCTTCTTAGTGTGTTGCCATCCTTGACTCATAAAAGTAAGCAAAAAAAAAATAAAAAATCAAAACAAAAGATTTTACTTCATTGTGATTTTCAAAGACGCTACATTCATCTGTCATTTCAAAACTGGAGGGAAGCAGCTTGCTTTATGAAATTAATTGTCTTTGTACCAAAGCAGAACAGGACTCAGCTGTTTTTTGGACAGGAAGAATGAAACAGGTGTCCGCATGCAATCAGGACTGATAATCATGGCTGAAGTTTGGCAACATTGTAAAGTCAAGAATTATTTATTTTTTCATTAATTTTTCTTTATGGTTGGTGGTATGAATTGCACTGTACAGTGCATACACACACGCTGACAGTTTAATATGTATGTGATGTATAGAAGTGGTTGACAAAAGTAAAAGAAGAAGACAATATTAGGCCTCTGCCTTTATTCTGCTTGCTTCAACTGTTTGAATGTTCGCTGTTATTTGTAGGTTTGTATTGTCAAGTGACTGTGAAAATCAATATCAAGACTTCAGAAGAGGTAACTCAATATGCTTTCTCTTTAAAGGCCCTTAAAACTCTATGTTGGAGCTTTATTTATTTTTATTTATTTATCTTTCTGAAAGCAGCAGAACAGACTGCATGCTGATTACAGATGGAGCCAAATTAAAATTCACAGCACAGTGCATCATTGCCCCGACCAGCATGCTGTCAGACTCTGGAAAACTGGTCTCTATGCTGGGTTGAATAATGACTCAGCATAAGATAAAACACCTTGAGCCATATAAATCACTGCGTGTGCCTGCCCTCTGTGTTAGCCGAGGATCAGCACATGCTGAAATATGTTGTAAGGTGAAATCAATTCGTTCGAAAATACCTCTTTGAGTCCACCTACAGTCAGAAGGTAAAAAGCACAGCACTCATGTTCTCCATGTCACGTGCCCCAACTCTAAAGAGGTTTTATATAACTACCATGTTCAAAATGTCAAAAGTAAAGTGGTAGTCGACATTTTGTGAAGTGTTTTTATTTGCTTCTCTTCTGTTTGACCGAGGTTAGCATAATAGCTGATCATTTTATAAGTCTGGACAGGGCCAGGCCAGATAGAATTAATACTGGCACAGAGATAAAAAAATAAATTAGCTGGCTACAGGACCACCCACTCAATGATAAGTAATGATTACTGTACATAGTCCTACAAAGTGGTAGCAAGGATGTCACAAGGCAATATCTCGTTAATGTGCCTTAGCAAAATTTATGTAAGTGATAAACATCGGCAACTGCCATTGGTAAATGTCATCTTATTTGGTGATAGACGGATAGCAGTGAGCAAGGATGATCATTTTTGGTTCATCCCTAAAGCTAGGCTAACCCTTGACTCCCGTTCTGTACTTTGCACACAAATATAAGATTGATGGCAGTCTCATCACCTTAGTCCAAAACACAATGCATTAACATATTGCTCACAAAACTCACTATACATAGTAGAGGTCACTCTTTTTTCAGTGTGCTTTGGATGTACACTGTGGCCCCACAATGCAAGCACAATCATAGTAGACAAGCAGCTGGTTGTGATATTTTTCATATGTTGAAGTGCTTTTTTAACTTCCTGTCTGCACAGGAAGTGGGAATGTGTTGCTTTGCGTAGGTTGCAGTCAGCTGCGTGTGACCACCTTCCTCCTGCATTTTAGCTAATATTTAATCAAGATTACAATATCATGTAAAGCTTTGAGGACATTTCATAGCGGGTAGAAAATGAGTTACAATGGCACTAATTAGATCAGTTTTTCTGCTCAATGATGCAATCAATTATGATATTGTACACTCATGTTGACTCCTGCATTGACATTTCTGTCCAACTAATCTAATCTGTTTGGATGTAATGATATGATGTTTACCAAACAAATAGCATGATCTTATAGCATAGACTCTGCTCTGTTTGTGTGTGGTATGGGAAAGGGACACAGCTTCAGTTTACCATCTACAGTCTTCCCTTGATATTCAGTGTATTCAAGTTTTCACTGTGTGAAATGGTACATTATTAAAACCTGAATAATCTCATATCCCGTTCAGGAGAATATCATATAAAAAGGCTGAGATGTGCTGATAACACAATAAGTGCTATATTGTAGCCTACCTTTTTGAGTGATAGTTGTCATGATCCAGTTGAGCTTGTTTCCATGGTGATATTGAGATTATTCTGTCTATGCCACACATGCAAACAGACATACCCAGGATAGGGATATATGATTCATACAAAACCCTGATTCCAAAAAAGTGAGGACACATTTTAACAAAGTGTTCCCGAGCTCATGTGTTTGTCAAAGTGGTCAACCTCTGCCGATCCTTGCTTGGGAACAACTGAGCCTTTCGAGGATGCCCCTTTCATAGTGCCTAGTACCTAGTTCCTACCTCACAAACATTCTCAGATGGTCATGTTTCTATGAAAGACATAACAAAGGGCCTATTATGTGAAAGTCATCCTCCTTTGTCAAGGCTAAAGCGCCGTGTTTACGGTGTTGAGTAGATACTTTGCAGCACCCTCAGAAATCAACTTTGGCGTAGTTAGAGGACAGGCTTGAAGGGCGACCTCTATGTGTTCACATTGGAATAATGATCTAGAAATTAGTACCCCATCTCTCCTTCATACTCTTTTTCTCTGAGCTGCCAGGCTCTCAACTCAACAATGTCATGTTCTTTTCAATAGCCGTTTATTACTGCTAAGTTTGGGGAATTCAAAATCAACAGCTCCAAAGTAATTTCTGCTTATCATCATGCCCTCTGGTGACTGCACAATGTGGCGATTGTTATCATTGTGTCACTGGAACAGAGTTTTGAGAGAGAAAATACACTTGTGGCATTCTAACATCTGGGAGAACCAAGCTGCATTATGTTTTTTGTGTTGAGATTTGTTTTTATTATTTGTTTTTTAAATAGTGCTGTAGGTGTTATTGTGTTTATATTTTTGATTAGTGGTTTATATTTGTATACGACAATTGTCATAAAGAAAAAGTCCCAATAGAAGACTGTATTCTGTATTTCCCGTTCCGTTAATGTAAATGTTTATTGCGATATACTGAACTCGGGGAAAAAAACCTTAGCATTTGTAAAGGGGAATTCTTCGTGTTGATATACTGTTGGAGACCCAAAACAATCCCGACTAATGAATGAATAGTAATCAAGATTTAAGATTTAAGTCAGATGCAATGACTTGCGACTTCACTTGTCTCCTTGACTTGAAATGTCGAGAGGAATACAGAAAGGTCCTCTCCGACTCACTTCACTGATGTCAATCATTCTGACAGCAGCCAATCATGCAGCATGAGCAGGATGATTATATTACAAGTGGATGTATAAACAGGGACATGCTGCGGTCCATATAAAACAGGTGATAATGCGTGAAAATATGGCTCAGAAAGCAAATGATTAAGTGTGTCCAGGAATAGCAACACAGGGAACATTTGATCATTTTGTCATGTCAATTAAATGAATTTGAAAGTAATAACTATTGAAATGATTGACTTCTGAACATTTGCAACACTGACTGATGGGTATACATGGCATTAAATGTATGCACAGAATGGCTTGTTTTGGACATGCAATACAAAGTTTAGGACTTGGACTCGATATGGGACTTGATTATGAATTTGTGAGCAGACTCCTGCACACCGTCACTGCAAAACCAGTTTTATACTGGTTGATTATGACTTGGAATTTCATAACTAATAATTAAATCTTGAAAAACAATGTTTTTTTTTTCTCAATTCCAATGTTCACACTGCAGAAAATCTCATAACCTGGACAGACGGAATCTTAACTATCTGCATGGTAAGATAACAGTAGAGGTAAATTATTCAGTTCTTTCTTAATACAAATGACCAGTTAATATAGTACTGCCGTGACAGTGGGCACAAAAACAGCCTGGTGACATTGTTAACAGTGAGCTGTAGCCTGAAATGTTCCCACAGGGCCTGTATGAATCTGTTGCAACTCGAGTTTAGAAGCACTCTCCAATAAGATGAATGATTTTATACCACCGCCGACTCTTCACTGTGATGTTATTGCCTGGAACAGAACAAAACCTCCCCGCTGGGTTCTAAAATCTGACAGCGTTATATTGCTGAATTCTCCAAAAATGGGCCCCGTCTTGTCCATGAAACTGCACCAGACAGACTGCTTTACTGAAATGTGTTTATTTCTATCATGTTGCATTAATCTTGCCACAGCAAGTATCACATTCATTTTTTAATTCTTAAATCCTCTGTGAGGCTTTTCTAATTATATCTGTTGTGCTTGGATAAGCAGAGGTCTTTGAGACTCGTGACTTGGAGGAGGAGAGCCAGATTTGACACAGTTTGTCATCACATTTTAAAGCAAAGTGTTAACGATATACATGGAAGTAAACCTGTGACAGCCACAGTGCACTATGAATTTTTGGTAATCCATCACATTCTGGCAACACTAGTGCTCTGTCAATCAATTAGGAAGTGGAAAAATGCTTTGTGCCGGGTTGCACTGTGGTGATACTGCCCATTTGTTTATGTTTGGATTAAAGATTAGGCTTTCAAAACACAGAAGATAGATGATCTATCACTTTAATTCTAAAGGAATTGAGACTCCTTTAAACTAAATGGTTCAGCAAATCTGCATTCAGAGGAGCTTCACTAATAATGTGGCATAATCAGATTACTTTGATCCATTTGACTGCTGGTAGGTGGCCGCTTCTCTTATCTGTCTCTTTCTGTCCACCATGCCCCTCAGCCCTTCAGCCCTTCAGCCCTTCAGCCCTTCAGCCCCACAGCCTCTCAGCATGTTTTCTCTCTCCTCCTCTACATCTCTTCCCTTCCTATTTTTTCCTTTCGTTCTCTCTCTCTCTCTCTCTCTCTCTCTGTCTCCTAACTCACTGCTGGGTGGTACTGAACATGGTCCCGTGCAGTAAGGCGGCGGTCTCATTAATCCCACTCTCATGGCAAACTAGTCCCCAGGGGGAGAGAGAGCACACTTTTTAAAAAAGTGCCCTGTCACACTCTGGCACATGATTTGCATTTAGGTTAAAACCAGCCGGGACTCTTAAATCTTATCTATGGGCAGAGGGAACTCCCTCGCCACTGCGGCATGATGGCATCAGTTATTGTCAGGCCAAACCTTGTTATACTCTCACAATTACAAACATAGACACACTGCTGTGTGACAGTAAAAGCATTAAGTAGTTTGCTTTGTAAACAGGTTATAATCCATATTAGGGTTATGGCTAAGCTCCAACACGCAAGTGTTTCCACTGCTAGTAATCAGTATAATGGGCTGTCTGACAAAGAAGGTGGTGTACACTCACATTTCACACAGGACGTGAAGCACTAGTAGGGACTGCATTGTTATCAAATGTATGCACAATGTGTGCACAAAATATTAATGGCGGCTGCTTTTACCATGAATAGTTCAAGCGAAGTAAGTGCTTACATGGATGGTGCACAGAGTTTTCGTTTTAGATATAACACATTAATTAACTAGCTTTGTTAAGAAAGTCATGGAGTTAAAATATCTACAGGTAAATTAGTGGCTACACAGTTGCTTTGAACTACATTCCGTTCGGTTTTCTTTTCCGCAAGGGTCGCGGGATGTTGCCACATTTTTCCCCCCTAAGGGGTCGCGGGGCTTACTGGGGCCACATTCAGTCTACTAGATAGGCGTAGGCCAGGGACTCCTGAATGAGTCGCCAGCTGATGCACATCAGGAGCAATTTTGGGGTTCAGTATCTTGCTCAAGGATACTTCTACATGTAGCTCAGTCCCACCCCCGGGGAACTGGGATTCGAACCAGTGACCTTCCAGTCACTAGTCCACCAGCTCTACCCACTGAGCCGCTTTGAACTACATACTAATGTTGACCAACTAACTAATCTTGTGTAAAGTTGATTCTCCCCTTTCATCAACTTAATAACAAAGTACAGGGATTTGACCTAAGTTTTAATCACATGTGTCGTGATGTCAAGGCTTACAGACAAAGATGAAGTGGACAAAACAAAAGAAAATTATTTTGAAATTCTGAACCACTTGACACCTATACTGTGCAGGTGCAGAGGTGGTCAAGTCAATATATGTTCCTGAAGTTGTGTACACTGTGTAAAAGCCTGTGATCAGCAGTAAAATCTTGCTTGCAACTACATCTCAGGCAGTAATCAGTGTAATGGTCCTGTGTAGTATGGGGTTAGTCCACGTTTATATATAGATTTTTACACAAGGCCCTTACAGTGATAAGTAGGCTTTGTGTTGTGAGAGCTGCACGTCTTGAACGCTTCATGCTTCGGCACCACACTGCTGCGTCGCCTTTCCTCTCGCCGCTGTTCCCGTGCTAATTCTCATCTCCCATGCTAACACAAGTGCCTTAACTTGCTGCTTGAGTCACTCTGTTCTGGGCTTTTTCTTTTGATCAGGTCTATTCCTCATTATTATTTACAGGCTGTGATTTCTCCCCACAACCATCGCTGCACCGCGACGCGAATAAACCAGTAGATAGTATGGACTTTGATCAATTATGGACTATTCACTAATGGCCTGCGTCCCTTCAGTGCAGACCATCCCTTTCTATTTTGCATTGTGCTTGCGCTGCTTCTCTGTACAGTTTATTTTGACATCTGCGTGTCTTAAATTATTTGATAGCTTGTATACCAGTGGAGCTCATAATAATTTTGGATAATAGATTCATACACAACACTGGGTCATATAAGCAATTAGCGTAATAGTCTATTTCATGGCAGAGTGTCCAAAGTAATCTATAAACAGTTCAAGGGTGTGCACTGTGCACCATACACCATACTAACCCAAATGGCACCATTAAACAAAACCTGCTCTGCAAATTCCTAATTAGAAATTTGAAGGGAATGAGAGCCTCAGCTGCCACCAATGGAAAGTTTTCACTGTTAATAAAGAAATGCAAATTACCGAATAGCTGTTACATTAGATCCGCAGGTGTGAAAAATTAGCACATATGGTCTATTTATGGGCAATGATAATTTCGCAGCTTTTCAGCTAACGATATGCTAAGCATTGTAAGATTGTAAATAAACAGCTGATATTGGTTGAAAATGCTTCTGCAACAGGACATGTAGCTGATAACTGTTACAGTGTCATCTGTGATCCTTCTCTATGACACAAGAGGGCAGATAGGCCAACCGTGAGCAAATGTGTCATTTATTTGCAGGAAAAATCAAGATGTCCAAGTCCAAAAATTGGTTGACTTTGTTTTTTGAAAATTTATTCGAGATAACCATTTTGATAACTTTATTTAAATGTAAAAATACTAAAAAATACCATATTTCAAATCCCCAAAACCCCCTTTCTTATTGGGTAAAACCGTAACTTCACACAAAATCTGTCCATGGACATATACTCAGTTCCAACAGCAGCTCATTGGAGCACTATGTTTGTAGCTGGAGATGGAATTCAGTCTGCAGTCCCGGTTGCACTCACTGTGATCTCTGTGTCAATTTATGTCTTCCAGTCAGCACTCGTACTCCTCCTGACTTATGAGGCCGACGCATCTTTGCTACTGTTCAGACTTACATAACTGAAAATCAGCCATGAAGCTCTGTCATGCATTTATAATGTTTTCCATTTCTGCACTGTGTGTGTTTCAGCGTACATAACTAATACTTCAAACAGTGAGGAGTGAAATGTATTGTCTGAGGAGCTGAGGTATGACACAGAGCACAATGTCTCTGCTGCTCTGCTGCTTCCATAAAATCACTGTTTACTCATCTTTATCTTCTGAGTTTAATAATTTCTTGGGATTTTTGTTCTTCCTATAATGGATATAAACTCAGCTCATGGATATAGATGATGCTGGAACTGACTACCTATGAAATGCAATTGGCCACCACTTACTCACCCACCCTAGCCCTGCAAGATAATTTTTACATAAGAAGTGCAAATGAGAGAGATATTTATTTGACTTCGTTTTATCTTTGTACACTTAAAAAAGCTCACTGTGATAGACACTGTCATTACTTTTTGACAAATGCATACATCAACATAATTACAGCAACACACAACTCACAATGTCGGTGTTACTATGTCGATCATTTGCAGGTATGGAGTTTATCATGTTTACAAGGGTTTAGTGTGTTAACATGCTTACATTTGCTAATCAGCAATAAACATACAGGCTGATTATCTAGCATGACCTCATAGTTAACATTGTATGGGAACTGTGAATGTCTGTACCAGATGTTATGCAAGTTCATCCGGTAAGTGTTGAGAAACTTTACTACACAAGAAAAATCTTTCATCTGCTGTGCTAAATGAATTGTAGGGGGATCGCCAAAACCATTAGGATCTATGTGGGGACCATATATATCAAATTCCATGGCAGTAGATTTCAAGACTTATTTCAGTGAAAACCAAAAAATTACAACCTCATAGTGGCACTACAGGATAATTCACTGATCGCAAAAATCAGTAGGTTCTGTTCTCTGGGTACATTAAATGTCTGTAAAAAAAAATAAAAAATCAATGTAAGCAAAATACAGGTATTGAGATATAACAGTCTGAGCCAATGTGGTGGGTATACAACAATCATTACTAAAAATGTGATGCTGTTATCCTGTTGCATAGGTAGGACACACTTTGGAGCTACTAATTTGGTACTAAGTACATTTTAGTTTTAGTTAAATTGTAGAAATGCACATTTAAAAGTGTACCTTCATGTGCTGAAGAGGAACAACTTTATATTTATAAGTACATTGAAAATGTATTGTAAGTCTCTTGCAAATATAGAAGCACTATATCATTAATACATTCTTATTGTACCAATAATATACCATCATATATCCTTAATGTGGAAATCATATGCTCAGTTATACTTCTTGTTTATTTCAATTACTAAACCAGGCCACTCTGAAGTTTATTATGAATATGTATTATTCTTTGCTGTACTACTTTCTACATTCCTTATACACAATAGTGTTGCAAATGTATTACCATTATACTTGAGTCTGAATAAGGCGCAGAGTTGTGCCACTTTTCCCATTAATCACATGATGGCCGGATGTGTATGCGGCTTGGCTCCACTGGAACACTGTGCTGTTTTATCCAATACTGGCTCTCTTTAAAGCAACCTCAACACTAATGATGAGTGGTTGATTGGGGCCCATGTCTATCTTCTCTAGTAAAATACTCAAATTCCAGTTGATCTACTTCATGATGCTGGCAGTCAGTGCTATGAAATTTGTGCTGCAACAGCAAACTGCCCCTCATTCAGGTTCCCTTTTTTATCTGGCAGAGATATCTGGTAATTCAGAAGACATCCCTCTGGTGCGCTGGAGGCAGCAGTGGCTGGAGAATGGCACTCTGCTCTTCCACATCCACCACCAGGACGGCGGCCTCAGCCTTCCAGAACCAACCGAAGACCCAGCCAACGATTCTGCAAAGGAGGAGCTCCGAATCCTGCACATCTCTGTCATGGTAAAACTTTCTGAAAGTTCACAAAGCAGCTAAAAATGGAAACAGTTGAAGTCTTGAATACAGTGCAGTATCTTTTCTTTGACGTGCAGTCAAAAGAACTTTTTAATTGGGCAAAATCTTTCATTTGCAAAATTAAAATGCTTAAGGAGAGAAATTGCTTTTCTCTCTTACTGTTTCATCTAGATGGATAGGGACTGAAAAATATAAAGAACATTAATGTGGTTGAGTTATTTTCCCCGAAGCTGAAACGTCTTCAGCGATATCATCTTTGAGATGAGATAACATGTCCCTGCCTCCTGTTTTTGTTTCCCTGTGTATTTCAAATGAAACAGCTGACTGCACACTTCTTTCACAGCAAAGGTTTTAGGGAGCAGATAAATCCTGCAGATGTCTGTCATGGTACAATGGCTGTTTTAGATGCTGAAATGTTTCATTTACAAAACATCACAGTGTACTGCAAACCGCAATAATTCTTCTTTATTACAAATGTACACGATATCTCAGTCTATTTAAAAAAAGCTCTGCCACTGTCGCATTTGTTTATATTGGACACATTTGGAGTGTCTAGCCTGCTGTTCTGCAGCCTGCCACAGGGCACGAGCATGTTCAGCACAGCATATGCGTGTATCACATCTGTAAAGACATGGAGGGAGTTCTTTATCAAACCCATGGGTTTCAGAGTTATTAACACAAAAATAAATGCATACTTCTACCCTTTTTTATGTAAGAGGGACATTTTACATAGGCATAAGTACATATATTTGTAGGTAGTGAAAATGTCTTTATTGCAGTGTGAAACATACATTTATAAAGTTGCACATTTCAGTGGCAAAATGTAGATTTTTGCACGCCTGCACTGTGTCAAACCTTATCTGCTATGTCGGCAGACTAGGAAATGAATCCTTAGATCTTGCAGCTTCGTCCTCTTGCCTGGGGAAATGTATATTTATTAGATCTTAGATATGCCACACCTACTCCCAGTGCCCTTTTCCAGCCCAAAGACATTACAATCGTGCTTTGATGGATGATATGTATTTTCAGACATTGAAAGCATATTATAGCTGCATACACAAATGATTAGTCAGCGTGAGAAGACTCTTGCCAGCAGCTACATTTGTTGAATCGAAGCAGGGAGCGGCTGAATGTCACCCATCTTGAGCCCTCGAAACAAATAACTGACCTTGACTATCCTCTGCTTGTTTTGCATGTATTAGCAGACATGAAGCCAAGCTACTGGGCACACAGGCTCGAGTGGTGACAACATTTTCATGTGGAAATGAGATAGCCAGTGTGGAGGTTCTGCTTCTTACCTCTTTGATTTTCCTCTAATCTCACATTCTTACTCCCCGCTCTATCTGCATTTCACATCCCATCAACCTCAGGTCGGTGTCTTTGTGCTTCCTGATCTGCTAATTCCTCATCCTGAATGAGCTGCGGCGGTAGCGCTGCCACAAGGGTGTTTTCGTGAAGGTGCGGGTAGAGAAGGATTAGCATGCAGATATGAGCAGACCGTGACAACAGATGGAAGCGGTGTTGCCGCTGCGTTGCCCGGGCCCCGCTGCAGCTTGCCACCCGGCTGGAGGCCCCGACCTATAAATCCAAAGCCGTGTCACTTGTTCAGCTCCTTGTGGATACAAAAAAAGGTCCTGCGAAGGCTGCTTTACAGGCGCTTTAGCTCAAGCACACACCTGCCATCAGACCTCTTTCCTTTTTATGTCTTTGAGGACTGCAGACCAGCAGTGGTCAGCCCAGGGAGTGTGTGGAAAAACGCAGCTGGATACAGCTGTGATTGTCTTAATTGCTGTTACCTACTTACTATACCTCGCTGGTTATGCAACAAGCAGGACAGAGTAAATACGATGAAAGAAAGAATGATTCTATTAGTATTTGATGAGATCTGAGGGCATCGCTGGACGAGTCTGAGAGTGTGTATTTAATGTGCCAAAATAATGATTGGATATGTTTGTTGCAGGTCACACTTAACTTTGTTGAAGAATAGCACTTACAAAATGTCACAACACACTACATCCTATGCTTTGTGGATTTTGGTTTTAAGTCGACAGTTAGTTATTTAACTAATTTATGTGCACACAGTGTGAGAGTGTAGGCACCAGGTTCGCAAAAGGAAGAAGAACACATAATGATAAAAGGCAGTATCTCTGGTTCCGCTGTATTGATTTTAGTCACTTCTTTTAATCACTCTCCATGAGTCCAACAGTGTTATAGAAGTGCAATGCTGAAACAGCTTTTCAAAACCTGGTGCCTACATTACCCATAATGCAACATTTAAGCTGAGTGACATCACTTGAGGCAGTTTGTCAGATCACATGCAACTTTCTTCAGAGCCACACAAGGCTTTATGCTACTTTTCACATATCCGGTAGTAGCTGTGTAGCTGTAAACACACTTCAGTGTGTCAAATTGGTCCATTTCCTACACTCTACATTCCACTAACAGTCTGCCCCAAGTCACCAGTCTTTTTAGTGTCAAAGTGAATCCCTGCCTTCCTGTTTACGATCTCAAGGGTTGTGTTTTATTTGGTTGTTTTTATTTTTTTTTTATCAAAAACATGAATTGGACTTGAAACAGTCCCAGGTCGGCTCATTCTGGCCAGGTCAACTCAGCCAGGAAGCAAAACGTCTAATCTGCCACAGTTCACTGCCCGGCCACCATGCCCTCCACGAGTGTGTTTATGCTTAATGGAAGAGTTGGGGCTCCAGCCTTTTTAGGCTTGAATACGAGCCAGACTTATTATGGGCCTGATCCTAGAGGGGAATCAGGTTCAATGAACTGCACGAAAGTCGGCATCTGAGGCCAGAAAAGCGATTTTTGTCTGCTACTCCAGCCAGGCTATAATCTTACCTGGGAATACAATTTTTCCAGTCAGTTTCAGTCTTCTTTTTTTTTCAAACGTAGTATTGAAGATGATCTGAACATTTTAACCAAGAAGTGAGTCATTGCCACTCATCATCCCATGCTTTTAAAGTGCACTGTTCTGAATTTAGAGGTTTTCTCATGTACGGTTCAAAGCTTCTCCCTCTGCATTCACACTACCAAGGTGACCACTGTGTCCTCCACTTGCCACAACCGGTCATTCATAATAGATGACTTACCTTGTGTATGTCTGTACCAACACCAGGTGAGCCTCTGGCAGTTCAAACACATGTCCCCAACTTTAGCTGGAACCTTACAGGCGGAGACAGCTACAACGTAAATCCCAACACTCTAGCAAATAAAGATATCAAAACACTAAAAACAGCACCAGATATTCAATGTGGATGATTGTTGTTTTTCCTTTTTGTTGAGACTCTCCCTTTTTCATTTCAAATTTTAATCAGATGCAGTTTTTGCCACAGGGCCTCTATAGATCAACCCAATCAACACATGCATTATGGAGGTATCCAAACCAAAACAAGTCAATTACATTATATGAAAGACTGATATAGTTTTTTCTGCTTAGGGGTTAGATTTGATGTTTTTACGCATTTTGAATCTCTTGTAGCACTATTATTGTATTCCATAGAGGCTGTAAAGCGACTTTTTAATTGTCTGCATGCATCAAAGTGAAAACAAAAAGTGGATGTCAACAAAAGAAGAGATAGAATGAAATGAAATACATGTGTATCAAACAGTGTGGCACAATTCTCTGCAGCCATCATAAATACTGCAGGGTGGCCCACATGACTAGTCACATTGTTTATTTTGTTAGATGGACGTTTGGGCAGTAAGGCCAGGATTGGTCTACCTCTGCTGGCTGGAAGCCCTCTAGGCACAAGTTTGCTGTGGATCAGTAGTGTGATAAAAGCGCCTGACTGTGCCCACTCAACCCAAAAGGTGAGGAGCAGCGGAGTCTGTCAGAGCCGTATGGTGTCTGATGTTAACGGCAGCAAATACTGCCAGACTCCTTCTCCTTTGTTTGAGACTGCGTGTGCCTCCAAGTATAGACAGTTCTGGTCGCATTTAATAATGTCTATCATAACAGATGTTTCCTCTTTCCAGAGGAAAAAAAAAAGTAAATTTGTCTGCTTAGCTGTAATAAAAAAATATATATATATGTCACTCACACTCTGATACACTTTACCTCAGAACTATAAGGCAACATCATGTTTGCCCCTACGACCCGGAATTGCAAATATAGTCAATTTCAGGGTGAGATGGTGGCCAATTGAGATTAGTAGTATTAGAAATACTACGGTAGTACAGTGCTATTCTAATACTTATTCTTAACACTAACTCAGTAAAAGTGTTGGACAGTCATAAAGTGTTCATGCAGATTTACATTTCCCTGCCATTCATTATTCACTAGCTACCAGACACGTTAAGACAAGAGCTACATGTATAACTAGAGCTCTATAAATACTTCATAGCCATCAGTTGTTGTATTTTGGCATTAAAATTGCTGAAAAGCACAAAAGGAGAGATGAGGGAACACTGGAGCAACAATCACCAGAGCTGTTCGTGTCAACGGTGGCTGGGGATTGAAAGGGGTGGTGGGGCTCGGTAACATTTTTGGAAGGTGTGTGAGGTTCCATTAAAATGCTCTTTAAGGATTTGCTTATACTAGGCTCTATATTCATTTTGAAATATTAGTATGTTTGCTTTATTTTATTTTATTTTAACTCGTATTTATCCAGGATACATCTCATTGAGAGTCCTGCCCTGTGCCCTGTCTCCTAAAAATATCCAAGGACCTGACCACTGACCGGTGTGACAATGTGTGTCAATCGTTTGATTTAAATGCAAGATGCAGGGCGAGGGTTAGGTTGATATGCAATATATTTTTGCAGTGAGGTGAAGGTTTAGAACATTAAGATGTTGAAAAATACAATTTACTAAAAAATATACAAAGGAATGTTAGCTCTTTCTAAAATATGACAAAATACTAAAGGTAGCAGCGTTTGGCTGTTCCAGCACAAAGACAATTTAAATCTTTGAAGACAGATGCAGGTAGAAATTAAAGTCAGATATAGTAGGGGGAGACACATCCAGCATGACAGGGACAGAAGAGGTTTATGTTACATCATGCTTCATCTTGACATCACTGCTTTTTTTCATTGTTTAAACTGTTAGCACCAGATTCACATTCACGATATCATATATATCAGCGCAACACTATTTATGTTAATAAAGGAGATTTCATCAGGATCTTCCAAATTCATTGGGATGTAAACAGCTGTAAGAAAAACAAAAGGCCATTGCAAGATGTGGACAAGTCCAAAGGCCCTCTGGTGCAAATCAATCCCCCTTAGAGGAAAAAAATGCTGCTCCTGTAAATAGAAAGAAAAAATACTAACAATACAAAAACAACAGCCTCAGAAAACCATTGTGAGTAATTTTGCGTCCATGTGTAATGTCAACATGATTTGGAAGATTCCCCAGCCTTTCTGATATCTCTTTTTAATTAGTTCAGAACTGTGAGTACATTTTGTTTTTTGAGTCTACATCAGTTATTGCGGTAGCACTTTCTGTTTTACTTCAGTTCATTTCAAGATTTATCATTTCACAATTTTTAAATGATCTTTTCAAAAATGTTTAGCCGATGTTGAGAGTAAGCCATTTACAGACATTTACACACGCAACAATATAATGCATTGGGGCAGTTTGTGGGAGGAGTTGCTCATTGAGACACGGCCCAGCTCATGTGATATTGACATTCATCTGGTGACCCTCCTAAAACCTGCGTTGATAGCATTGATCGTATAAACCTTAAATCAATGTGGCCCTGACCACTTGTAAAGCAGGAGCCTCGTCTGAATCCCAGCCTCCAGAGCTGCTCCTGAGCATCACAGCTTGGCGTGTTTTTGAAAAGCCTGCCGAGCGAGACACACCAATCCATAGCTTCCCTATGGGCTGTGAGGAAGGCACACAGCCCGAGTGCCCGGCTTGTTTGTAGCGCAGCTGAATCTGTGATGCAGACAACAGAGCACCTGGGGTTGGTTTTCAGCAGAAACAAAACAACGCATTGCAAATAAGCATTATTTTGCCAACATGTTGGCCTCAACAATTTTACAATACAAAAATTAAAATGAATAAATGTGATGGTATTGTGCTTTCAGCTTGTTGGCGGTCCCCAAGTTACCAATTAATTTAGCTTTAAAATCGTTCGGCCGTTTTTCAAAACATTCACAAACCCTATATAGGTTCAACTGACTTGTTTATATGATTCTGTTTAAAATGATCAAAAGTAAAACAATAATAACTGGAGCATTCATTATTTTTGCAATAGAACACTAAGGCTTTTGTGTTGCACCTGACTGTTTGTGAGTGATACCTTACGCAACATCCAGTGCAAAATGGCAACAATGGCAACAAGTGGCAGTGATGCCAGACGATTGGCCTGAAACGGCTGTGTGACATTGTTGTTTCCATGATCTTGTTTGAAATAATCTGGAATGAAAACCAAAACAGCTCCAGCATTTATTCCTTCTTACAGCAGGAAGCTGATTCTTCTGTGTTCCACCTCACGGTTCTTACCTCACATTACCTTACGTTGCATGCAGTTCAAAACATCGTGACTATGCGCTGTGGTGCCATTGAGTGGCGGGAGGGAAGTGGAGAAGAAGCAGGTTGATAGTTGTCAGACAGAGGTTGAGGGAAATAGTCAATCATTAGATTTGACCATAGTGTGTTTTGTAGATGTGATTAATGTATGTTGTGAGCATATTGATCATTTGAAGATACTGCAAATACTGCAGCAATATTTTAGAAAATTAAAATATCCTCATACAAGTTATGGAGTGTATTGACATGTTTTGTATCTATATGTTCCGTATATTTATTCAGCAAAATTTGATACAATTATTGACTTTTTTTGTCCTCTAACTAATGACATGAGTTCATTCATTTAATCATTAAGTATTTTTTTATTGACTTGCATAGCCTTTTAGCTTAGGTTGTGCAGATTTTAGGGAAACAAAGCATCTGATGATGCTCATTACAAACATCGCAATAATACATAACAAGAAGAAAAAATACAAATGGAACACCTAAGTATTTTGAACACGGTGCCCGTGTTTCTTTTTCTTTCATAGGTTAAATTATTGAAGATTTGCTACCGTAAGAGCACCGCTGTTCACACAGGACTCCTGCATTTCAATCCATCTGCATGTGTCAATCTACAATAATAAAGCTGAAATTAGACAGGCGCAGTCACCTAAAACATAGCTAAAGTTGTTTTTGGGGTTGAGAGTGTTGTTCGAAAAAAATGGGAAGTTGCAGGACCAAACTATGAAACCATGACATCCGTGGTGTACGGTTTAATTTTTCTTTTAATATTTCTTTACGCTCTTTGTGTCTGTGGTGCGCCTCAAGCTCTGTCTCAGTGAGCACACAGGAAACGTCAGTCTGACTTGATATGGCATCAGCATCAAATAATTTCCGCTCTGTGTCGGGATTTTAGCAAGAGTCAGTGTCTTGTAAAGCAGACAGCGTGCTTTTAATAAATCTGAAATGTTGCTCATGCTGTTCAGCTGGTTTATTGTCATTTTGCAAGTGTATAGAACACCACACTGGCTTTACACTGAAAAACACTGACGTTTAGCCTCAATTTAATTTCCTCCATACAGACAACACTGAATAAGGCAGCATCAGTTGTGTCGGTACCCATTTTGTCTTTTTCGTTTAAAATAAATGTGCTATGTTTTAGGATGTTTCATTTTAAAACAGAAGTTATCCCATTATTAGTTTATTGTTATAACAATAATAAAAAAAACATTCTTGTCATATTGGGATAAGTTTGTGTGATGTAAAAACAAGAGAAACATCTCTTTTTAACTTTTCACTATATGATGTGATACTGATCCATTTATCTTTTTCTGGTGTGGTAGGCATACTACAGACATAATGCTCACCAGACCTTAATACAGAACATATCAATGGTGTAAAAAAATCTGATCGTATAATTGTATCTTCTATACAAATCGAATTAAAGGCTTAAAAGCGCAGCTTTTGCGCTAACTTGATATCAAACAAACCTTTTAGATGGCCTGATTTGCAGTCTGGAAGCACATTGAAAAAAATGCAAGCCACATGTTTTCACAATGGAAACTTAGATAAGAAGGTGAAAGATGATGAAAACAAAGGAAGAGCTGATAGTCAAGATCTTTGTGAAAATAGTTCCTTTCATGTCGGTCATAATTTAATAAAAGTGTTATTATCACCTGTATTTGCATGACATTCTGTTCCTGAAGACAAGATGTTCTGTGTTATCTGAACCCAAGTACTCAATGATCATCACAACTCTCCAACACTAATAGTAATTGAATATCATAAGGTTTTATGAAGAGTGCCTAGACTATTATTTCCCTTGCATTCTACCGTATATTTCTAATTTTCTGAATATTAGTCAAGACATGGTGAAATTCTCCCTTTTATTCACTGCCACAAAATGAATTAGTCACACATGAAAGGGTGTAAAAATGAGTTTTGGATTTGTGCAGATGAAACTTTGGGAATGATAGTCTCTTGAACCAGTGGGTTTCAGAATATGAATATATACACGTATATATAAAGAAACCAGCCCAGTATAGAATATTGCATGGATAAAAGGAAAGTTTGAATTATACAGAAGTATGAAAAAGACTATCCAAAAATATTATTGGTACAAATGAGGCAGAATTGGAAATTTTGAGTAAATCACACATGTATGCCATTAGAGTGTGCTGACTATGATGGCAGAGAGAGGGAGCGATGAAGCGCAGTGAGCCAGTGTGTGTGCATTAAGATGGACTATGTAGGAAAACTTTGTAAGTGATTCTGAAGAACGGTAGTTGATTTTTGAGTCTCATTTTCAGGCTGTCAAAATAGACTTCATATGGACTTCGATTTTGGACATTGTTATATCGTGGCATACGTGTTGCCTGTAAAGTGATGTCATTGTTGATTTTGTTTCCCAGTCCTAGCATTTGTGAAGTGCTTTTGATATATACTGTGTATTATGATACAGCAGAAGCAGCCTTACTGGTGACGGTAAATTAGATATGTTGGCATGTGTTTTAATAATAAGGCCACTAATGTAAAATATGTCATTTGGTTGCCACATTTATCCAGCCTTAATAAACTATGACATCATAACTAAGAATAAACTATTTTAGTTTTTTGTTATCACTACATTTACATTTATTTACTGTGGTTATTTGTGTCTGTTTAATTAATTATCTGATATTATTTTTTAATTATTATGATTATTATTATTATTATTATTATTATTAGTGGTATGATTGTTGTTATTAATATTATTGTTGTCATTATGTACCTGGTTCAGATGTATTGCTTATTTAAAAATTAAAGACTGTAATGTAATGAAGAAAAAAATATTCCCTCTTATGACTCCAACTCACAGTGTTACGAGAAGGCCTACATGTTGATCTCAGCAAGAACATATCCCACTATTACAACTGGGATCATTGTTTCTTTTCTCCACAGAACTAACCTTTTTTGGTGAGTGAAAGAGGGAGACAGAAGCTAGGGGACAAACCTTTTCAGGCAGTTTTGCTGCTGAGCTGTTCTGCTGCTCTCCTAACACAGCATCACAGGTTAACAGGGATATTCTGTTAACTGGTTTATTCATTACAGCTGGGATACTCAATCTCTCTGTGTCAAAGGGGCACAATGGGAAATGATTAAAGTCGATTTCAAGACCTAAGTGGCAGTATGGCCAATAGCTGGGGCACGTAAATGTTGCCAGTGTTACTGCTTTGTATTTACTCTTGAACTAGACAGGCATTGAGCGGCAACCGTATGAACTACAAAGGAAAACAAAGGTATATCTCTGCTAGCATGTGACACTCCAGCTGCATTTACAGGACGAGATACTGTATGTAATGTAACTACTGAATGCTATATAATATTTGGCCTTAACTGAACCACTCAAATCTTTAAAATAAGGTGAAATGTCTCAAATAGTACATATATATATATATATACTTGCTCTGGCAGGCTTACAATTTAACATTGAAACATAAAGTTTTAACGTATCAAACGTAAAGTTTCTATACTACCATACATTTAAAAAAAAAGAAAACTGAGCTCAATCGTCAGAATATGAGAAAACCAATAAACTGTTTAATCTTGCAGACCACAGTTGTGTTGAAATTTTATGTTTGAAATTTTGAAACTTTGTTTAAATTTTTTATGATATCACAATGCTTACAATTGTTGAAATGTCATCTCAAGCAACGGTATCTCACGTCTAAGCTTAGTTAAGTTTACAAATCAGCACTTAATCGCTGACTCTGAATAATTTCAGGGGATCACCAAAGTCATTATACATGGTTTGGGAACCATGATTGTCCATACCAATTTGTCATCCAGTAGTTGTTGACACTGAGATGATGATTCATCAAAAACAACACCCTTGCTTGATGATAATGTATGCCATCAGAGTAGTATGACTAATGCTACACTATAATATTGTCGCTTTTAAAGCAGAACATCCTCTGATAATGCACTACATGAAGAAAAACTGGTAAGTTAAGTCTTTTCAGCTTCTTGAAACATCAACCCCTAATGTAAAACCGAGATTTAAATCCAAGAGAAAAATTGTTTTCAGTACAAATGACATTTGTGGTTTTACATTAATGCCTTCTTACCACAGAAACTCAAACAGCATTGTGGCTTCATGCTATATTAGCTTTTATGAAATCCACTAAATTGAATCAAATGATTCAAACCATTTCTGTCATTAATACTCATTTCGAGGGGAGAAACCTTTGTGTGAAATGTGTGAAATGGGGTTGCGACTTTCACATTTGTTCAATGTCAAAATCAGCACTGGATTGTAAAACATATTGCTAATAATCCTCACAACTCAAGTTCCATTTAGTTTCATTGTAGGTATCAAATGTGATACTTTGACAGCCTTAAACCTTCCTTTGTTGGCGTAAAAACAAATGCACAGTAGGATTCAGTGCAAGGAAACTGCTTCCATCATTAATATTGTAAGTTGATATCAAATCCAATCAGCAGCCCTTTGGCTATGATACAGTTTATTATATTCAAAGCAAGAAACTTCCTTTCGCTATCTTGTAGCTGTCAGATAGATCTTTCCCCTTTCCCGAGTCTTAATGCCTTGCATCCAGAGACTAAGTGACAGATTGATAGCTCAGCTCTAATACCATGTCTGCTCTGTCAGACTGAGAAAGGCCATGTCTTCTCTCTTCCATTCAGGACTTACATGACAGGAGTGTAAGTCATAAGGAGCACTAGTGCCATTATAACATCATCCTCATCCGTTAGTAAGTGGATTATGAGGCTGGAGCGCTGGCATGCTCTGATGTGTGGTTTGGTTTTATTGGCTCTGTAAGAGGACACAGTCCACTTAGTCCTCACTTTGATTCCAAGTAATGCCTGACATTAAACAGCTTTTTCCAATACATCTATATTAGCCCCCTCTAAGCATGGGTGCTAATGCAGGTTGATGGGTTTGAATTACATTTGTCACTGTGGTAGATTTGATTGAGAACCATTTCAAGTACTTGACGTTTGACATCTTACTCCAGTTAACTCAGAGACTAATGAAACAATGACGGTACTTAACATTAAATATGTGCTTTATTAGTTAAATATATTTTTATATTAATTTATCAGATTTGAAAATGAATTAACTCTCCGCTTTATTTTACAATATTAGTTACAACAATAACCAAATTAAACCTCTTCTCCCACAAAAACAGCATTTAACTTTTCATTTTCCATTGTCATTTGATCTCTTTTGTCAATCCCCTTGAATGTCTACAAAGGATGCTTTTCAGACACACTTTTCAGTTATTCATCTCACTTTTGTTCAATACAGTTTCCTACACAGATGGCATTGTGCTTCACTCACACATACTGTCGGTTGCATGCTTTGAATCTTCTCCAAATCACCACTCAAAAATGGGAGTTGCGTATACAACAATGTTTCCATGAGTCAGTAATACCTGGATTTCAATTATTGGGTTGGTTAGCTTTAGTTTTTATGTCGTAGTATGAGGGGCAATGCCCAGTAATTAATGTGACATTAGCTTATACTTTAGGGTCATGGCGGTATTTAACACCATGGACTGGTACCAGAATGACTTGATTGTATGATAAAGTGGCACATAGTACATATTACATCAAATGTACCATGTCAAGAAACTGTCAAGTATTAATAGTCCTTATTTCTAATATTTTGCTGCTTGGTGGTAGACAAGAAGCACAAATTGTTTACATTTGACATTAGAAGGGGTTGTTAACATTGCTCAAATGTAACATCATGGATCAAACTTCAGCATTCATCGGTAATGTCTTAGGCAACGTCTCAAATGGAGGTGCTCTTCTGTTATCTATTTTAGTCCTCACCTACCCCAGAGGAAAATATCTGACTAACTAACAGTTTACTATATTAACTGGCTAGCTAACTTATCTGTCTGCCTTTTAGCACCTTTCAGAAAGCATACAGTGGGTTGATTAGAGCTGTTTTGCTGAAAAGAGTTGTTGCAGCTGGAAAAAAGATTGATGAGACTGGTGAGGCTTAACCTAAACAGTAATGCTTTGGGCCAAAAAAACTAAAAAAAAAGTTGAAAGCCACTAAAATGCATTATAGAGATGAGGGGAAATGCAGATATTTGTGAAAATGTGTGTGTGCATTTGTTACTAAAAGTGGCTGCGTTCACATTACATAAAGTCTTTTAACCCATTGTTACAAAAATACAGATTAGTACAGTATTAAGCATTATTTTGCATACAGTAAATTAGATTTAGGTGTTATATAAAAACTGTAAAAGTAACTTTACAGATACCAACATCCGCCAGGCCCCCAGCAGGCTGTGGTTGCAATGAAACCAGTAGCGCTGAGAGTGGAAAACATAGTGGGCGGTCCCTACTCAGGCCTGCGTGAGCTGACCAAGCAGAGCAGACTTGGCTGTTCTGGGACGGGGGCCTTAAAGAGACAGGCACTGAAATGGCACATTTAGATAGAAGGTGAATAGAGTTGTTGCAGCAACAGACTGTACAGTATGAGAAGAATAATGTGTTGTTGTTTTTTTTTTTTACATTTTAGCATGTTGTTTTCTGTTAGATACCCTAGATAGAAGTATGAACGTTAAACTGAGATATGCGATAATATTGGACCTTTAATGAAACATACCAAATACAGCTCAGCTTAACATACTATTGCATTGCCTGTAGACTCAGTCACTTGTTAGAGTGTGAACGGGAGACTTCATCAATGACTTTCAAACTGCTGAAAATTTAATCATTGCAAACCAAATTACTTTGGTCTCCTTTTTGACCACTGTGCATGCAGATTTACTGCATAAGTGGCCCATATCATGGTGTCATTTGTTAATGTCCTTGACTATGCAGATTAAGCAAACAACTTATGCAAATCGGCCTCTCCTTTTGCCAATTTAAATTAATATGAGCAACTGAAACCCTCATTTTTATTCAGCTACAGAATCCCTAATGTGTTTGAAAAGGGATTTTTTTATGTAAATGACTGATTAAAATCTATTTTTCATTTCATCATTTTTGCCTATCTTTCCATAACTCTGCTTGTTTGACTGAACTGACACATGGTTTAATTTTAATTGTTCTTTTTTCTCTTTTACTCTTTTTAAGGAAAGCGATTACATTTTCATTTAAAGCTCGTCATTCTACTGTTATTTTAGACAGACTATTGCTCAACATCCACTGGTCACTTTTTTCATGATAATTTGCACTGGCCTTGTATCTCTCATATAACAATAGAAAGAGAAAGTATGGAACATGTCAGATCAGTTTGTGTCAAGGGAGGTGCAATACAGGCAGTGATGTGGGAAACATCTGTACTCACCTGGCTGGAGGGAGAACTTATACAGTTCTTTTGTTCTATTTGAGCATGTCATTTTCTGACTCAGAGTAATTCACTCCGCCCGTCTTGAGTGGCAAATTGCCCGCTGTCCTTCTCTCTTTGTGCCGTCACTGTGACACTTTCCTAACTCTTTTTGACATTTTCTATATTGCACAGTGTATCTGATTTTGATTTCAGATCTCCGCTGGGTAGCATCAGATTGGTCTCCAGGATGTGGTAAATTGCACATTCTGTACATGTAACATTATGTCTCCAAATTACAATAATGTTTGAATGTTATCTCATCCTTCTTGTCATTTTAAATAAATGATCCCTTTCAGTAACCTTTAAAAAAAAAATCATATGATGATGGAATTAGATAAAAATAAATGTAAAATAAAACTGCTCAGAAGTTTTCTGTCATCACCTTTATTCATGGGTATGGATATGGTCTGATATCCGAACTGACAATCGCTGTCTCTCTCCTGCGTGCTTTTGACTTGTCTTGACTTTGATCGATATCCTGCTTCTTGGCAAGATTCTCTGACTCTGCTCTCGCCTTTTTCGCTCTCCCTTTGACTCTCTCCCCCTTGCTGTCTCTTCTTCTCTCTGGTTTCTGTCTGATTCTGTCTCTGTCCCGCCTGCTAACCTCTCCTCGGGGCAGGCTCAATGCCCTTAATCTGTCCATCTTGTGCCAGCACTGAGTTCTCTACGCCCACAGCTGCTGGTGTGGATGCTGCTGCATCCTTCAACCCCACAAACCGGCTCAAAACTCATTACAATCATGGAGAAAAGGAGAAAAATAAAAGCGGTCATGTGACCTGACCCAGTCATCTGTTATCAGCGCTCACTTTAGTGCATATATGAGCTGATATCTAAAGTCACAATCGACCTCTATCTTCCATATATTTCCACAGGCTGAGAGCAGAACTTCTTTTCGTAATGATTTTTCCCTAAAGATGAAAAAGATGAGTAGTCAAAACTATCATACAGGTTTTAAGTGCCAGGTTAGCAAAAGACAAGATAAAGCAAGAAGTAATATTACCATCCAGATACTCAATTTTAGACATCCCTGAGTTTATACATTGACTCGCTAGTTCAACATTGATGTTACATGCTCCCTCTCTGCTGGCCAGCATGTGTCACCGTGGCTGGTGATTGGCTTGCCTGCCAGGTGATAGCCGTCTGGCTGACTAGGGAATATCCAATAAGAGGGGGTTGGGCACTAGGCTCTGGTCTCTCTTTCTTGCCACTGCAGTCCACCAGACAAGCAGTGCTGTCAGTCAGGAGGGTTAGGCTGAGGTATTATGCTTTTGATTTATGTTGGTCTGACAGATGCGGTAGTTCAGTTTTCGCTGCTTCATTTCAATTAGGTTTAGTTGCTTTATTGGGTTAGGGTAGAGGGTTAACCCCAGTTCTGATGGCCCTGTTGGGTTGGTCTGGGAGTCTGCTCTTCTTTTGTTTATTTTGGCCGGAGCATCAGTTTGTTTGTTTTGTTTGATGATTGGTAGACTGATAAAATGTATCTTCCTTTGAACTATAACTTGTTGTGCTGTCTTGTGTTAGACCTCACTTGAAGGGGGATGTAACAATAGACCTGTAGTAAAGTTCAAATATTTCCGAGTCGTGTGCTGATCTCATCATACAGCGATTCCCAAAGGTTGTGCCACTGTACACGAAGGAGCAGCGAAGACAAACCCGGGGTTCCATTTCATGTTCATTGAATACATTTATATTGTTATGAGCATTGCTAGAATGTAAAACATAAATATTGATTAGTCGATCACAAGAAAATTAGATGTTAACTAGTTTGATAATTGATTCGTTGGCCTCTTAAATGGAATGATTAAAGAAGCTGTTCTTTGTAATTTATAGTATTAAGAGAGTGATTTTTTGACTGTTGGTTGACGTCACTTTGGGCTCTCAGAAACTGTGATGAGCATTTTCACGTTTTTTTTGTTTTTTTACATTTTATAGACTAAATGATAAATTGATCATGGCTTGCTCACTGCTACTAGATGCTTCAGCAAACCAGACCTTGTGCAGAGAGCCCATTTTTAGAGATCGCACAGGTCTGTTTGATGACACAGGTGAATGACTGCTGAGTTGTTTCGGATTGTCGCGAGCACTGCTCATGGATTTGTGCAATAACCTGGAGCCTCAACTTCGGGGAAACACGCTGGACAAATCCCATGAGTAATAGGAGATAGGTCACATTTCTGTTTGAGCTGCACGCTTGTGAGTGAACTGAGAGTGATAATATCATTCATGCCCGAGAACATATCGTTCCTATACACTGCCAACCAGCAGGTCGAGATTACACTGTTTTTTTTTGTCTTGGCGCCAAATATCATTGATGCTGAAGATTGCACTTATAGGGATCAAAGCATGCTGTCCAGATCCATTCCAATTCCTCAACTGAAAGCTGTATCACTCTATTACAATCCATATAATATCAGATGCAAACTGTCACTGCCCTCTGAATGTCGTGGCCCCTTGGCCTAGTTTCGTGCAGATGCGTCCGGCTCATGGAGCTGGTGGCGATGGGTGGCTAATTGGTAAATGATTTGTCATTTTTTTTAAACCCACCACCAAATGTAACTTTAATAAAACTCAATTTTATAAAAATGTAACAATGATCAAGGTTATGTACTCACTCCATAGCTGCTGACCCCCTGGACAGAAGCGCTCTTACAACCACTGGCTCCGTGGTAGAGTGCACAGCTGGAGTACCGAAGGCCAGGTGGATGTGGTTAATACTGTGTTTTTGACGTTCCTGGATCCCCTGTGCTGAGGCTGTGGAAGATCACATATTTACGGTGTTTTATTTGATTTAACAATACCTCAGTTTCACTGCTGCCATTCAGCTTTCTTTGTCATGGAACACCTTAAAGCTGAGCGCTTTTGATCCCTCCATCAGGTCTTGTTGTCACCATGATGTACAGGACAACCACCTAAGACTTCAGGGAGTAACTGCACCTTGCCAATAAACTGCTTACCTCTTTACCTTTGCACAGAGCAAGCCGGCAATTTCCCCCTGTTCCCAGAAGAATTGTCAAGATATACCAATATTGACGACAATCATGATATTTATAAGAGGAAGACACAGCAGCCTGCTTGCTAGCTGCTACCACACTGTGAAGCTATTTCTGCTGCACACTATTTTGTTGGAGGAGAAGACAGATGAAAGCGATACGCTCCATCAGCAGAGCGTGTAGATATTGTGACGATATCATTAATATGAATTATTTTGGCCATGATAGTCATGAAATGAAAATCTGATATCATGACAGCCCTAGTTCCCATTGTATATCCAATGCTAAGCTAACTGGCTGGTGGCTCTAGCTAAACACAGTATTTATCATCACTGGTTCTTCTACATTTTGACACAAAGTTTCATTTTAATGCAAATTAATATCCAACCCAAATATCAGTTTTCAGTGTCCATGTTTTCTAATAATCTGTATTGGCCCTGAAAAAGCCATATTGGTCTCATCAAGAAAGGAAATACCCTTATTTCTGTCATTGTCGAATTAATTCTTAAAAAAAACAAAAAAAACTGAACAAATAACATTGCTGTAACAGTTGGAGCATTGACCTCAGTATTTCAGTGGGGACAGGGAAAAGCTGCTGACCCTCTGTCTTGCTCACATTCCAAAAATCAGCTGATAGCCATGTTCAGAACTTCCCTGGACAGTGCTCTCAAGGTGAAGTTAATGCACAGTAGCATAAAGCTACTGTGATTTGGAAACACTGTAGGTGTTAGTCACTAAATCTTTTTCATACTCAGCCTTTTTTCATATTGTGCTGGTGGCATCACAGATTTTGCTTTGATCTGTATTCTACTTGGCAGGATTATCTGAATCTGTTCTCTGACTCTCTCTCCCTCCCTCTCCCTCTCTGCTTTTTACTCCTCTGCCCTTTTTTTCTGTCTTTGCTCCAAATGCCACTCTCCTCCCCTCAGGGCGGGATGATCGCCCTTCTGCTGTCCATCCTGTGCCTGGTCCTGATCCTCTACACCCGCAGGCGCTGGTGTAAACGCCGCCGCATCCCTCAGCCCCAGAAGAGCGCCAGCGCTGAGGCAGCTAATGAGATCCACTACATCCCCTCTGTGCTAATGGGAGGCCAGGCCCGGGAGAGCTTGAGGAACTCCCGGGGTCAGGGGCCAAACTCCAGTGGTACCCTCAGCATCCGGGAGACGCCGATTTTGGATGGGTACAAGTAGGGTTTGGGTGGATGAGGATGATTGTAATCTGAAATAGCTACACACTTAAAAAAATAAGCACAAACAAAGTAAACAAATGACTGAGATTGATCATTTCTAAATGTGTCTTTTTTCATATTGTACACTGGAAACAAGGATAGAACATTTTGAATTGTATTACCTAGAGAGCAGCTGATTTAATGAGTTATTGCTGGATGTAGTAATCTGTAATGAGTTTTGAGGCTTAAAAATGTTAAACCTCCTTGCCTTATCAGCAATTCTGTCACACAGTGAGATCTTGACTGCTTCAACAAGCAAGTTAGCTGCCTGTGATATTTATTCTAATTTAGATATGTCAAGATAATGTAACACTAATTGATTTCTACCTCATCCCTAGGTATGAGTACGACATCACTGACCTGCGTCACCATCTGCAGCGAGAATGCATGAATGGTGGCGAGGAGTTTGCCAGCCAAGTCACCCGTACCCTGGACTCCCTCCAGGGCTGCAATGACAAGAATAATATGGACCTCACTCCTGGTACGTCGACTGACACACAAACAGCTAGGTCAATAAAGACGGTGTTGACACTGTACAGCTGAAGGAAAAACAGACGTAAAGCTTCACTAATCAATATATTTCAAGTGACAATAAATGACGTAGTCTAGATGTTATGTTGAAGGGGTCACTTGTAGTGACAAACTCACAGAATCAGCAGCAGGCAACTGTTTTCTGTGACAAAGTCACACAAAGTAAGCAACTAGATGGAGAAAAAAAAGTCAATTTGTCATGTTTTTGTTATGTGGTTTTGCAAAACTTAACTGCCAGTGTGTAATTTTTTTGAGATAACATTGACAAAGAAATGTTAAATAATCCATTATTAGCATAATATTTATTTAAATGTACAATACGTTAGAATAGGTGTCTTTTCAGATTCATGCCCTAACAAACAGGGGGCAGGATATTACCAGAACAACTGCTAGCTGCTCCACACTGAAGCTACCGTGTGCTAGTTAGCTCAACTAGCCTTGCAGCAAGTAGTCCGACTGGGAGCATGGGGCATTGGGGAGTTGTTGGAGTTTGCCCTGCTAGCACAAGACCTTTGGACCAAGTTGGGCCAGGGCTAGCTGGTTAGGATGCTAACTTAAGTAGATATCTCTGCAACAGAAAACATAAGGTCAAAACTGTTATTTCTTCATATTCTGTTCATCATGTTGGTTACATTTTTTGATTGCTCTTAAATATTGCACTTTTAATTAACAATAATGATGCACTAGACTGGAATAACAAGGGGGGCTAATTGCTTCTTCTTTTGTGCTTATAAAACGTTTCTAATCATTTTAAATTACAAACTAACTTGATTATGTCCCTGAAGCTTTTACTTGTCATTTTCAATCCTCCACAGCCATACATTCATTAATAAAGATAAAGTAACAAGTCACTGTATCAAAAAGGTTAACTTTGCTTTTACTGGTGAGGATATAAGTGTATGAGATGAATTGTTTTCTGACCAGAAAACAGCATAGTGCATTAATGCATTTGTCATAATTGAAATTGTTAGCATGAAACCAAAGGAAACTGATTGGCATTTTAATTAAATATCATAATGTGTTATTTCCTTAAATAGGTTAGAAGAAATCATCGAAACAAATGTAGACCATATTAGGACTTAAGTACAAGTTTCGCAAACATTAAATCTTCAAATACTTGGTCAGTGTAAAACACATTTTTATACAAATGAGGTACTTCATTTGTTCATTTGCTCTTCCACATAATCAGTGTAAGAACATTAGATCTTGTGTGTTACATCAGTCAAACACCTAACTATCAAACTGCAGGTATTCTCTCAAAGAGCTTATTTCTCACACTTTGAAAAAAACAAAAGGCTTATCTGCCTGCCAAAAATTTATTTTAGAGGATCCATTTTTCATAATCAGTGGACATTGGAGATGAGCACCACTCCCATGAGAATCACTCTATGAAGTAGATACGTTTTGATGCAGGTATACCCTCAGAATTTCAATTAGCGGCAGATTCACTGCTCAGATTCATCAAGAGATTGGTCATGCTGATTGCACCCACACAGTGTTCTTGTGAAATCCAAACAACCCCAAACCAGAGGTGGTGGAGGTTGAGTTGTTCTGTGCATTATGCATTTCAGATGGGCAATGAAATGGACTTGAGGAAAAGACAAAACAGGCATCAGGCCATGCACGGAATACTGAACAATATGAACAACTGGAGAGGTCACTCAGAGAATGGCCTCTAAAAATGTTGTCTAAAATAACAAAGATTGCAGTAAATATCTTTGGGCTCCCCTGACCTTTCCTCTTAGAATAATGGAATATTTATAAATACATAAAACAGTGAAACCAATTGTTATATAACTATTACATTGTGCCTACTTTCAAGTTTCAAGTTTGTACTGCTTCAATATAGTGCAATAATGCACTGTTTGCAATTTGTAAAATGTTCCCTTCTGGTAGACGTCACATTTCTCTGCACAACACTTGGTTGCATTGTCATTGAACAGGCTGAAAGACTGGAGAGACACAGGGGGACAGGACAGACTCTATTATCATTTGATGCTGAGGAACACATCCAATATTTATTTTTTCTTTAACATTGCGAGATACAGGGTATTTTACCACATTTTATGCAATACATGGATCTTGCTGAAAAAACAAAAGAAACTCAACAAAACAGCTCTGTTTGACTTCTCCCCCAATAAAACAACATGTTGGATGTGTTTTCTTCGCATTACTATACTTAGTGCTTGCTACATTGTAGTTCTAAAACCTGCAATATTCAGCCAAGAACAAAATGTTTTTTTCTTAAGTGGCTGCTTTCTCATTTCATTTTGAGAAAGCTTTCAGTTTGTGCCTCATATGCTCCAGGCTTTTACTTCCCAGCATTTGTAATTATATCCCACTTCTCCACAGTGAGTGACAACACCAAGCTGGCCCTAATGAACAAATACAAGGACAACATCATCGCCACGAGCCCCATCGACAGCAACCACCAGCAGAACACACTGCTTCCACACAACACCTCCACCAGCCAACGCAAACGTCTCTCCAGCAATACCCGTGGTGAGTCACTCTCTCCCATAGCTTTACCCTTTGACAGAAAAAATAAGAAAATAGATCGCAACCGCTCCATGACTCTGCCCACTACCAGCAGCAGCAAGCAGTATATTGTTTTATTTTATTAGGCTGGACACTGTGGCTGTCAGGTGAAGGCCTTTATTTTTTACCCTGTTGATTTTAATGTAGTTCTCCCTTTTAGAACCATTTTATTGTATGAAGGACTTTATAATCCCCTAAATAAAACAAACTGAAAACAAAGATCGAGGTTTAGCCCCTAAAACATTTGAGAGATAATTTGGTTTTGTCTCGTGGCATCTGTGACATAATTGAAGGTACACCTAACACACTTTCAAGTCAAACTAAAATTAAAACTATGCTATATATTATCAATATGCCCTCAGGGCAGGCTTAACATTGATGGTAGGTCCCCCATGTTTAAGCAGCACACAGTAACTGTTCTTGCGCACAGAAAACAGACGAAAAATAGACTTGAAGAGTAACAAAAAAAAAGCTTTCGTTTTGTATTTCAGTCGCACTTTATATCCAAGAATGTAGACCAAAATTTATTTAATACATATAAATAGTTGTATACACATGCCACTGCAGT
>CAEMYA010000024.1:689783-711140 GCA_903131615.1 Diplodus sargus
AAAAAGAAGCATTCTGTCTGCTGGAAATGCAACATGTTGTATTGTAAGTTTCTTTCACCTCTCGGTGAGCATTTTTCATGGCATGTTTTGACAGACAACTGCGAGCTGTTGCTGTGAGGAGACACGCTGTCAGCTTCTATAGAGGTGCAAAGAACCTCATACTGTGCAGCCTTCAAAAGTTAAGCTTTAAACTCCCTGGTTTTTCACATCAATTTAACATGCAAGATTTGAGATTCATGAAGAATTTTCATGTTAGATTTATATTCCATACAGAACATGTTGATCATTGTAAGAGGGTAGCAACAGCAGCCTTTCTTGCATATGTTCAGATATGGCCATTACAAGTTACTTTAACTTATATTTATTTGTCAAAACTTACAGCATCAGATAGTCCGACAGCTTCAACACTGCAAATGTTACTCGATAATTGAAAGCATGACCAAAAAATAACATGTAGTCTATCGACAGGAGTGCTAAAATCACAGATGGGACTAAATGAGTAACAGCATTGTTCACCAACTGGTTCAAACTCCAGAGTAAGTCTCTTCAAAACTGCCTCTGAATTTGAATGAACTTATATATGATAAAGTAATTTCCACACAGATAATACTCCGATCAAATTACTATGCTTGCGCAAGTCCGAGTAAAATGTGTCAAGACCTTACTTGTGATAAAGGAAGCTCCTCATTAGGTGGCTGACTGAAGTTTAGTTATTCCCGCTTAGAGAAGATATAAATAGTTCTCTTCCTCTTGTGATCATAGAATTGATCCGGAACTCGATTCTGAGGCTGTTTTATAAACAAGCTGCTCAAAAAAATTAAGGGAACTAATCACACATCAGATCTTGATGAACAAAATAATGTAACAATGGTCAATGGAAACCAAAATCATCAAACCACTGAGGGCTGGATTCCAAATCACACCAACGATAAAAATAAAAAAAATGAAATCAAGCACTGACACATAGCGTCCCATAGGTGCTAAATTGCATTTAGGTCAATGGAGCAACAGGGCCAGTCAGTGGGATCAATGCCTTCGTCATCCAGGAACTGCCTACACCAACCTGCTCTTATCTGTCAAGAGAGTGGGACACCAATGGCGGATCTTCAGATTATGGTGTTCTTCTGTGAATGCCACTTGAGCTGGACAATGCTGGGCATGGAGTCTGTTTCTGACAGTTTGGTCAGAAACATGCACACTAGTAGATTGATAGCATTTTGAAGGGCTCCGTCAGTGCTCCTACTGTTCCTCCTCGCACAAAGGAGCTGATACCAGTCCGATACTAGCTGCTGGCTTTATGCTCATCTATGGCCCTGTCCAGCTGCTGAAAGACATAGCAAACCTGCTTGTGACCACAAGTGCGGATGTGCCATCCTGGAGGAGCTCGACTACCTGTGCAACCTGATGGGCTGCAGGTACTGCTTCATGCTACCACTAGTGACATGGACACTAGCAGCACACAGCACTAGAGAAGAATCAGTCAGGAAGGATAAGGACAGAGCAATCAGTCTGTGGGCGACACATTCAAAACCATTCCCCTTTTGGGAGTTGTCTTGCTTTTGCCTCTCCATTGCACCTGTTGTCACTTTCATTTGCACCAAAGCAGGTGAAATTGTTTCGCGATCACTTGTGCTTCCTAAATGGACAGATTGATATCCCTGAAGTTTAACGGACTTGTTGTTCGACTGTGACGATTAAGTGTTCCCTAATTTTCTTGAGCAGAGTAGTTTTCTAATAAATGATTAATATAGCAACTTCTGATCAACACATCATTCTAATGCTTATATTCACTACTTCCTGTTAACCACCAAGGCTTGCGTTCACAGTTTAAACCCCAAAATCTTTAGTGCAAATACAGATACAGATAATTGAGATGTTTAAACAGATTGCAGATTCTTTTTTAGACTTTTTCAGTCAGAACCAAAAACTCACACCTAACAGAGAACACCAATATGCGCTGTGCTTTCAACTTCGACCAAATTACTACACAAATCAGAAGATTTATCTACTGAGTTTAATTTCACTTTGACTTTCAGGAAAGCCTTATGTTGGATTCATAGTTACAAACGTGTCTTTACCCAACACTAGAAATGGCAAACTTGAGTTATTTTTCCTTACATGAGTTAGTATGAGTTTCAACAACAAGACTTGCGTTTTTAAGTTTAATTACCAAGTCAGTCACCCAGAGCCCTCCCACCTCAGCCTGCATGGAACAAGTGCAGCAGGGAATTCCTCCAGCTAACTTTCGGTTTCGCACTCCACTAAATTGAATATAATTAAATAATTTAAAAGTAAGGCACTTCTAGACTTTACTTTAAAAATGTAGTAGTTGCAAGTATTTCATGACTGAATAATTACCTTTAGGAGGCCAGCATGGAGTACAGTATATAAGGAAAATGCTCTAAGCCGTCACGCAGCGAACAGAGGAGAGCATCGAAATGCAGCACTAACAAGTAACCAGGACACACTGCAACACTGGGAAAGCTAGCAGTGAATGAGTGAATGACTGTGAGTGAGTGACTCGTGCGAACGTCAGACCTTCAGCTCAGGACAGGGAGCAGACGGTGGGCTTGGACAGTAATTACTGACAAAGTGACCGAGTGAATGACTTGTGCATCCCCTGTCTGAAAGCTCAGGGCAGTGAGCGGGCTCAGGGAGTGAGTACTGAGTTAAAACAAGCAGTGGTTACTTTATTCACAGGGTAGGTTTATACATTAATTACACCAAATACAGTTAATGGAAAAGTTGCGCAAAGTGAGTTACACACGGTCTCGCAATATCTTCAAGAGGCAAGTCAGTGAATGAGTTAATGGAGACGAGGAAAAATGTAAAAGTCTTGCGGTTTGAACGACTGACTCGTGACTCGCACATCACTAACCAACACCTTCAAGAATCTATTCAAAGGCCACACTCTAAAATGAATTGCTGCTAGTGTGGCAATGTTTTCAATAAAAATGAAGCATGAAGTGAAGGCAATAGGTGTTCAGCTTGCAGCAACATTGTGATCGATGCCCAGCTGCACATATCTTTTATCTGCAAATGTTTATCTCTCACAGCTACATAGCAGGCAAGCAATCATGGTGAGCCACTGAATGCCACCACACAGGTTTAATCATTTACAGCATCGCAAATGCCCTTTGGAAAACTCCCAAGGACCCTGAGACATTTTCAACTCATTGGACAAAGGTTATCAATAATACAGTAAAGAAATACAAGGCTGCGTAAGAAAAGTTGGATCATGAAACATGAGGTCTTTGCAGGACAGTGAGGATAAAACCACTGTTATAAACAATGTTATCCTGAGAGATGAATGCCCTTTGAAAAATGAATCAATAAAAATGTTTAGTGTGAATGTGGTCTGAATTTGAAACCCTCAAACATACAGTACATCTCTTTGTCTTTTTACTTACATAAGTCAAACCGTGTTCTTTCCATATTCCCATCGATTTCAGTCTGAAGCACTTTTTGTGCATCATTCATTTGTGCTCACTGCTGTCATCATACTGCACTCCCATCTCTCATCATGCTCACCTTTGCCAGCCCAAGCCGCGATAGTGTAGGAGTTGTACTCTATGACAGGGGATTCAGAAATACAGGAAATGGAGCGTCATTATCCCATTATGATAAACAAGAGAAAAAGAAGGCAGCGACATTTCCAAAATGTCATTTTGGAAATTTCCAGTTGACCTTAGACCATAATTCACTTTCCTCCACACTCTGCTTCACAGATGCTTAAATCTCAACCAATTTTTAAAACCATTCTGTGATGTTGGTCACTGTTGAGACACTCAAGAAATTAACTTATTTTCTGTCAAAGCAAGAGTAGACAGTGCGCAGTCCTCCAGTTAGAATTGGGTACCAACCTCTGTACTTTTAAAAGTACCAACTGAATTATGTTGGTGCTATGGACTAGCAATTCATGATAAATTAATTGGTGCCAAAGCTAAATATAGCAATTTACTTAAAGTTATGTTCCAGGGCCCGTATTCACAAAGACTTTTATCTTAACGTTAGGAGTACTCCTAAATCGGACTAAACGTTTTTATGTAGGAGTTGTTTCTTAAAAGTAATTCACAAAGCCACTGAGACCTACTTTTAGTTATGAAAACAGTAAACTCCTAAACTAGGAGTAACTCTCTGTTGCTATGGATGACGTCATTTTATAAGGACGCACTTGGAAGCGGTGACAACGGTGATTGGTGGTTGAGTGACAGGGCAGCCCATTGAAAAGTCATTTAGGCTACGCAATGCATGAAGTGAAAATAAAGAAGTTGCCTACAAGCCCATGACAAAGCCTATGAAAAGATATTGGATAAAGAAACGTATTTACAAGGAGAATTAATTGCACACACACACACACACACACACACACACACACACACACACACACATATCGCACATGACTATAACCTGGGGACCTCCAGTAATTTGTAATAATTGCGGAGGTCGTCTGTGATCTTAATCCCGTGCGAATCTGCCATGTCCATAATTTGTAACGTAAAAATTCCACCGCAAATTAACTCCCATATTTCGCCAAACACAGAGGTCATTTGATAATATTAGTCCCGTGCGAATCTGCATCTCTGTGATTTGGGGTCATTTTTTTGTTTTTCTTAATGTTTTTTTTGTGTTTTCCACACCTTTTTTCTGCCTCTTTCTGTCGAGAATGTTGGAGGCTGCGTTGGGAATTATAAATGAAAGTTTTGACAGCATGTTGGGTGCAAATTCAGGAGGCTCATCAGAAGAGCGAAATCTCGAAAGATGATTAGATGGATTGCATGCTTGGCAGCATGCAGTAAGGAACACTTTTCCATCTTTCAACAGGCTCACCAGTTATTATATTAAAAATATCCATATCTAACCGTTGTGCTGCTCCAGCAAGGGCTGCGGTGCGATCGACCCGGGGTATAATGGCAGTAAATTAAAGTTAAAACACAGACTTCGCTTATCCTGTGCGAATGCGCCACACAAAACACAGATGTGGTGGGATCATTTCTAAATCACTTGATGTCCCCAGGTAATACTAGTCCCGTGCGAAGAGCTGCATTTTCCCCGCAGCCAAATACCGGAGTGTTGCCAAACATTTTAACTCTGGCGTTATTGGATTGTTTCAGTTGATTGGGAACGTTAAGCGTCCCTCACCAACTCAACCACAACTTCAGTCCCTTCGCGGTCCATCCGATATCGTTTTAATAATTCCCTATTATTTAGCGTCTCCAAAACATTCGGCTGTGACCGGGTCTTAGCAAGTTAGGAGTCCTCTGGACTACTTGTAAGGACTCCCAGACTTAGGTGCTACTTTTAGGCCTAAAATGTTTTGTGAATAACTCTTATTTTAAAAAATTAGGAGTCCTAAAGTTACGACTGACACGCCCATTATTTTTAGGAGTTGCTCCTAAATTCGTCTGTTGGGAGCTACTTTTAGCCTTAAGATTCTTTGTGAATGTGGGCCCTGATTTATATGCAGTATAGCAAGATGCTATTGACATAAAACTTAGAATGACTGAGTGACATGTGATGTGCATTGTCTCTAGTAGTTAATAATGAAACTGGTGAGGACTGAAATAACTTTTTTATTATTACAGAGGGAATAACGCACCGCAAAAAGGTATAGTTGGGTACCGGTACCAAATTCCAGGTATTGGAACTGATATCAGTTCAAATGTGAACAGTACCCAACCTTATCTTCAGTGGCCTTATCCAAACTAGCATGGAGGATTGTAATTGTAAATCTACTACACAAGAGCACAAGCAATGTGTTAATCTGTTTGTTTTATCACACTCTCCCATGTATTTGTTCGTGCAACCATCCATTTTAATTAGATAAAATTTATGTCTGGTGGAGAACCAACATGAATCTTGGGACATTTTCTTTTCTTGATTAAGTGGAGGTTGGGTTGTTCTTTTCTTTCTTCCTGTCTGACCTTGACTTGACTCTCACCATGTCTTTCCAGCAATGCAAACTTAAATCAGAAACAGAGTGGAGGAAAACAGCATTCAAGCAAACCCTTTTATCAATAATAGAGGCTGAGAACAAAGACTGAATGCCCCAAACACCCAACAGAAAGCAGCACTAGGCACCGCTGGCAGCTCTAAATGGCGATGATGTTCAGAGCCCAGAAATTCTGGAACATGTTTTCAGTGAACTGCAAAGAACACAGAGCGGTTTACTACCTTCTCACCTAGCCTGTGAAGTTTTATACCAAAGTGTTGAAGGAGTCAAAAGGTCTAATGCTGTGTTCAGACAGATATTACTGCTGTGTCATAAAAAAACAAAACAAAAAAAACAGACAAACAACAAAGAAATACAAATGCCCTCCTCATTCATTTTAATGAGATTACTGTGTTGGCACAGCATGAATTCTGACACCATTGGGTTCTGGCAAAACAGTGTTTAGTTGTGTGGCAATGTCATCTTGCAATCAGATTCTATGGCTAATTAACTTCTTAGTGATTATTTGAATGTAATTCCATTGTTTACCTTGCTTTGATAATTTTCAGTACTGTAAAATTCCATCACATAGTATCAAGGACCCTGTCCATAATGATTGTTGTCTCTTAGCCTAACCCTAAGGACAATATGGTTGTTATAGTACTGCAAATATTAGTCAATATAGGTTTATTTTAACATAGTTTTACTTTACTTAACTTAACCAAACTTTTACCTAAGCAATGTTATTAGCCAACCTAGATCTTCATGAATGAATGATACGCCATACCAGTCGCTCATAGAAAGAGGATTTATGTCCTGTTACCTTGGGAAATGCAAGTTCCAGTTAAGCGACACGACGCCAGAATATTCTTTATTTTAACTGGAAAACTGCAGGCTTTGTAGAACGAACCAACAGAAGACAAAATCCTTGCACACTCATTAAAATTGTTGCATCAGTTGTATCAGCTTGGTATATGAAAATAGAAGGATTTGCTTCTTAATGTACTCAACCAACGCATGCACACACACACACACACACACACACACACACACACACACACCGCATTTAAAATTCCTGTGCTTCCAGGTACAGGTTAGTATTCTCCAAAGCCAGCTGCATAGGGATGAGGCTATCTAAGCAGGCAATTAGATGTGCTCCGTGCAGTTTTGAGTTGCTGTTGTTGGTTCTTCCCATCCACTATTTCCATCTTTGTCATAAAATATGCACAGATAGAGCTATTGTTGTCCTCTGTGGACAATTTCTGTGCGTGTGTGAGGTGGAGGCAGGTAAGGTAATGACTCTTTCCCTTTTTGCTGAAGATGCCCAAGTGCCTTTCTTCACTCCATATGTCAGCACATTTAATGGACTCTAGAGTAACTTCTAAAGCAACTAAAAGTACCAAAGTTGCCAAATGGGAGAAAGGGATATGAGAGGAAGTGAAGGCAGCGACCCTAAGCCTGCAGGCCCCGAACAGTATTTCTTGATTATTATTGCTGAGCAGGTGTATAATGTGTTCCTATTTATTTGAGGACTGTACAATATAATGACGCTGATCATGTCTAAATCAATGGACAAGGTTAATGATATGGTAGTTACTGTCCTATACGTAACAAAGGTGACTATCACTTACCCTAAATGCTGATGAGGGCATAAAGATAGGGCAACATTTTGAATTGACTGATGATTGTCATTTTGGGGTGTATTTTCATATAAAACTAATCTGATTTAAGCCAAATTTGGACTGCAGTTGGGTCACTTTTAATCCTGTTTATAGATAATCTTTCATGCCCACCCCAGTAATAATTACAGCTGGTATTACAAACAGACATTATTACAGTTTTTTCTGTGAACTCCCTCGTCCGACTGTAATTTAAAGCCAGTACGAAGCAATGCCCTTGTATTTTTCCGTGATTCTCTGTGTTTTTCCTGCATCAAGAGCTGTTTCCTCTTTTTATCGGCTCAGTGTGAAATTTGTCCTGTGTGAAAATGGTGTCTGAAATGTTGAAATTTAATAGATGAAACAAGCCAACACAGAGATCTATGATTATTTGGGAATTACTACTAAACTACTGGGTATGCTACTGTAAACGTAGGTGTTCCATTGGGAAAATCAACACCATTAAAATGCATGATGAATTATCTATAAATACTTCCTGCTTGCAATGTCCCCACTGATGTACATACTATGACTGGGTCACTCTGATACTGAAGAAAATGATCAAACCTGATGATTCTCAGAGTGTGAGAAGTGCTGGACTGTCTTTATGGATGTTAGCTGATTTATGGATGTTTATTCATTATGCATATCAGACTTAATGATCTCGAAGTATAATGTAATCTAAATACCATCCAAATCGAGACGAACCTACTATGGGACTTTCTCACTGCAGACATTTTCACTTGACAGCGAATGGACTAATGTTATTCATTGCACCTGCGATTATATTCCATTGCTGCCAGGAAAGAAGAAGGGTGTTTGGCTTAAAGGGTGCGCTTATTAGCATGAAAAAAAAGCTGAAAATTGAACCAACAAGTTTTTCAAGGTCAATAAATTGAATTATTTTCTTGGCAGAAGATGAGCATACTAGCAAGGAAGGTCCACATGAGAGGCAACTTTGAATTTGATTGTAAAGAAAGTATCATTTGATGGTAACTTAACAGTGCCAGCCGCGATGTCCTTATGTTATGTTACAGGTTCACTGTTGGTTATGCGGAAATGTAATGTGTTTAACAGTCTGGTACTCAATGTCTTGTCGTGGGCTACTTAGGAAGACACTTGCTGTTGGCATTATAGGTATTTTATTAAAACTTTGTCAATAGATTCTTTTTATTTACAGAGGGCAGTTGAGCTGTTATAGCAGTTAAAGTGTGGTTGTAAACCATTACATAAGGAATGGCTCCGTTCTCATTCCCACTAGAGTCGACCATTCACAATAACAGGGCCCTGAATCTAGCAACCTAGACTGGAATGCCACTGTTCAATCAATGTAATTAGTCACATTTGAGTGAACTAAGACATTTTCAACGCTTAAATATGTGGAATAATTCCACAACATGTACCTCATTCGATTTCATCTTTACACTCAATTAGTTTTTTAACTGTTTAATATATTGTTGCTCCTTGGGAACTAGTATGATTTTCACTCCAATTATATGTCCCCCCTTCTTATATATGAACGTCAATAGAAAAATCAAAGAAGTTAAACATCCAAATGCTCCACTGGCACAGCGTAAAGTGGATGAATCACCTTTAGTACACAACAAGTATCTGCTGGCAATGCTTAAAAACATTTTAACATTCGTCCTCTCTCCTCTGTGTGGGTTGTCTTTACCAAACATCCCTGTTCTCTCTTGTAAAAAAAAACCTTTTTGGCTGTCCCATTTTTAGCGAAGAAGCTTCCTCTTTCCTCTCACAATTATGGAAATACTCAAACTCAAGTTCGTCTTTCAACAAGGGCAACAGTGATCTTTTTCGTCTGATATTTTGTATTTTGCCAAAGTCTTTACAGTAACAGTTATTTGCATGAAAGCAATCCCCCAAAACATTGCCCTGTCCCATTGAGATAATGATTTTTTATTTGAACATTTGCAATTGAATATCAACAGTTATGGCGAACAAAAAAAATCTAGGAATATGAGAATGTGTCGATTCCTATATGTCCTCATGAGTTGCAGTGTATTGAAAATATTTTTGATTGAAGTATTTTGGATTATATGGAAGGTGTGTTTATTTCTGAAAAATCACAAGAGGGATGAAATGTTCCAAGTTGAGCAGAAAGTCTTGTGGGGGACTGTGTAAGTGAAAATGAGCTATGTATGTCAACGCATTGTCATCTCTGTCTGGAGCCCCTCTTGCTGTAGCAGTCAGCTCAAAGTTGTTCAATCCCTAGATGGAAAAAAAGAAATGCATGATATTGTGACATATTTTACTGTTGCGTCTTTTCACACTCCAAATTTATAAATAAAACAAAAACCAGAGGGATCTGTCAAGTCATTATTATCAGCTCAATGAGGACTTGAATGTCACAACATATGTCATCTGGGGTTTTTTGTTTGATCAGATGCTGACCAGTCCCTTCAAACTTCAGATGAAGTGCTCATAAACACAGATGGTAGCTTTGACCAAAACAATTTAGTATTTAGTATTTTTATAAGTACTTGTCGGGTATATAATTAACAAAACTAAAAGAACATTTTCAACTGTCATTGTGTGATGAAATATGTTTTCGATTTCTCAGCCATTTTGGCGTTCCTTATAACACCCAAACACTTCGTAATTACAGTTACAATTTGCACTCATTTAACACCCTTGATTGACTTTTTCTACACTGTGCAGCAGGCAGGCGATGTAACAGTATTAAGAGAAAGTAATGGAAGTATTTTTATGTTAGGAGAAGGAAAAACATTGCCTTTGATTTCTGTATGTGATTAATAGACTAGAATAATTGCTTCATTCCTGTCATTCAATTAAAAAAACGTTATTTTCCCCAGGGGGCATTTAAGACAGACACAAACACATCAGCACAGTAAGTACGCAAGTCAGCATGTTAGTTACACAGACACAAAACAAGTTAGATAGAATAAACTAGACTAAATAATCTAAAAGAAGAAATGTACTGTATCTATATGAGGTGCAACGTAGCATTGAACTTGGATGAGTTTTTGCATTAAGAGACCACAGCAAGTTAGTTTAGGAGCTGAACAGCCTTGGATCACAGTTGCTCTCCTCCTCTGTGTCCTGCAGCCCGGGCAGCAGAGCCGGCATCCTGATGGGAGCCACTCAAACGCTGGGAACAGAGCGTGGGAGGGGTCCTGAAGGATCCTTCGACAGTGCTCTGACCGGCAGTCCAGATAGATTGTGCTGCCTTTCGCTGTGACACCCTTATCCTCTAACCTTGTTTGTTTGTGTCTACTTCCTGTATCAGGATGTGTTGTCATTACCCTTCCTCTCACTTGGCTCTAGCAGCCTTCCATATTTATAGAGTTGTGGAACACTGGACATAATAACATTTTTTGGTTTATATGAGCTACTTGTGCCTGCTGTGCATGCTGAGTTGGAGGTGAACATCCTGCAGTGAATATTTAGAGGGACTGTGTCTTGTTCTCATAGCACAGTAGAACACAGCAACTTCTGGCTCCTGTTTACTAGCAAAGATGGAAGATTACCTGCTGTGTGAGATTTGGTCTTAATTCCTCAGGAGATGCTTTTATTCTCCTGTTTTTTGGAAACACCTCATACTAATTGGACATTTTCAAACTTTGTAGTTGTGTACTAATTTGATCTTTTTGATGTTTAATACAAAAAAAAAAAAAGCTGTTATGAATTTATCTCCTGCTATAAATGTTATCCGAGTAAAACTCAGCTGCAGCTCTCTGTGATAGGTCATGCTGCACTCACCTTAAAAGCTGTAAGGTACATTTTCTCTTAACTGCCTCTGAAAAACACTTTTCTTCTTGTACATCACAGTGAGAGGAACATGCTGTTTGCACTTTGAACCACTTTAAGTTATTCCTGTGTAGTACTATTACATTGCAGCCAACACTTCCTTTATGCCTTCTCTGCTCTGAAGCTTGTGCAGCCTCAAAGCTGTCCTTGACAGGCTCTGCTCTATTCAGTTGCTCAGAGTGCCACTTTAAAGGCTCATTTCCTGTAGTTGTGAAATTGAAAATTCTTGTGAAATTTCTCCAAAATAAGAGGTTGTTTAGTCGGCTTGACCTTATGAATATAAGTGAATGAACCAAGCACAAACGAAAATTTGCAAAGCAAATTACATGTGGTGAATTTGAAAGTTTCCTTAAATCTGATCTTGAGAGGCTACTTGGCAAAGGCTTCACTGATTTTCAGTCAGATCATCATTTTTTTTACAGTAAAACTGCTTTATGATTATATACATAGTTTTTTTTTAAGCCATGTTTCGCAATGCTAAGCTCTTGAGGGTAAGCTTTTCATTCATGCTGACTGATAAATTAGTTGAGAGAAAATGTATCAACAGCTATTCTGATAATCAATAAAGTAATTTATCAAGCAACAAGACTAAGCTCAAACAGAAGTAGTTTGTAATGGGCGTGAATGTCTTTTATGGTTTTCACAAAGTCAAAGAAGTAGGAATTGACTTGGCTGCTGAAAGGGTCTACAGCCATGCCAGTGGCTTTGCAAGTATGTATTTACCACAGTGGTACTTTGAGATAACTGCTAATGACAGCATGCTAATATATTCACAGTGAAAGATGCTAACATGCTGATCTTTTGCATATAAATATTGTAAAATTATAATTATAGCTCAAGTATCAATATGGCTTTAATAAAGGTTATTATTCAGACTATTGTTAGTCTTTTAACCAGTGAGATGACCCCATAGTCAGTAGAATAACACAGGGAATAGTCTCACAGGCAAGATTGACTCTATTGTCACCCATATTCATTCTGAGGAAATAATAGTCGTAATTGAAGTAACGTATTAAAAAAGAATAAAAAATCAGCATTCAGTGACCAAACTATAAAATGTAAATAAATCACCTACAACAACTTTATAATCAAACATTTATTTGCTTATCTAAAAACAAAGACATGACAACATCAGGGGTTGGACCAGGTGTAAACGAAGCTGTGCTCAGCTACACATTTCATATTTCATCAGTAAGTGATTTTGTTTGGAACCAGTTTTGTTTTGCTTGTACTGAATTCCGTCAGAAAAAGAAAACCCAGAGTGGAGGAGATTGTGGGTTTGTGCCATAAGATGTACCTCTGTCCCTGGGGATGGCAACCAATGACAACCGTCGTGTATCGAGGCGACCAACTGCAGTGGTCTTAATGAATTTGAGTTAGCTAGATAGCTAAGGAGTTGGGATGCTGTGCTAGCCGCAAATAAACTCAAAATACAATGATTTTGACATCCTTTTACACCATTAAGCTTGTGTTTATACTGATAAACTTTGTTGGTTTAGACAAAGGCTTCCAGGTTCAGGCTGTTTATTTGTTGCCTCACACATTAAAGTACTGTAAAATGAAAATACACATTAATGTGTCATGTTGAAACAACTCATAATGTAGCTGGTAGCGGTGTTGAAATTAATCGTTTTTACGATGCATCGCGATGCGGACCCTCACTAGGATTTTGACTTGTTCATAAGGATTGAGTCACTTACCTAAAAGTGAAGTAAAAAATTGTTGTCTTTGTTTTGTTTGCCCGTAGACTACACAAAACTCTCACAGCTTTATAAATGGTGTTTCTGTGTGCCTGTCATCGATCCTCCCTGGATGTGACAGCTTCTTTATACTAGCTGATTTTTAATATCCATGTTTGTTGCGCCAACATTTTTGCTTCAGTGTTCGTCTAGCTTGGTTAATGCCTTCAACTGAGTCTGTGCTCTCACCGGGCCCACTCAGTCTAAAGGACACACGCTTACATGATCTGTATTCCAAATCGGGAGCCCCTGCTTTAATGTCTGAATTTCATTACTTGTCCTGTAAAGCCAGAGTGTCTGGTTTGCTAAAGAGAAGCACATTTAGCCCACTAGCTTTCTTTTCTGTGAAGGTGACATCTTCATAAGCTACTTTGTTTGAAGTGTGTGAGCCTTGAATTGGGACAAAGCTACAGTGATTTCAGTGACATATCATATTTAGTGTTCTATTTCAGGCTCAGACAGAGCAACATGCTCTCAATACACTGCATCAATACACAGGCCCAATAGAAAAGCAGAGCATCTCTGAAAGGTTTGAGTTTGTATTTCCGAAATGGCTACTCCAAGAAAAAATCCTTTTTAAAGCAGAGGATGACATTCCTACATCTCCCTATGCTTTGCCATCCTCGCGCATTGTCTCTTTCTACCGGAGCAAGTGGAAGTAAAATAATGATTGCACAACAAACATGGCAGAACATCCAAGCTCACACTTGTGCTACCACTGCTCCTGCTTAATATATTTTTGCTGGCACCAGGTCTGTGTACAGTAAACTTTAACTTTCTGACAACACTGCAGCTTCTCATTTGGTTTAAGTTACAAGTAGCTTGCCTGTGCAGCTTGCACTAAAATTACCCAAATACAATATATACATTGTGTACTTGAACACATTACAAGTCCTTTTACAGCAAGATAAGGGTATTTGGCATGGCAGTTCATCCAGTCCCCACATGGTATCTCCGTTCATTCATAGCCCTACACATTGATGAGACACATCTTTTGTGAATTTGTGACTTTCACCAGCTGTCTGCACCAAATATCAAGCTTCCACGTTACGCTTCAGTGTATGATGTTTTCATGGAGACACACGCGGTGTACACGAAGGGGAGGGGCTGTGTGTGAGAGACGCATGAGTGACAAAGGGACAAACAGAGAGCAGGGTAAGGAAATGCAGCTGAACGAACACGCTGCGTTTTTAAGAAAAAAAGAAATGCAATACGTGGTGGTCGGTTTTGATTCTGTGGTGCAAGTAAAACACTGACAAGGAACAAGTACCTCATACAAGCCCACTTCAAAAAACCCAAACTATCCCTTTAATGCACAACTATAAAACCAAGTTCAGTCTGAGTTCATGGAAGAGTTCAGCCAAAAAAGAAAGTTCAGCATGATCTACTCACCCCCTTACTGAAGGAAAGTCAGATGAAGTTTTGTAGTCCAGAAAACATTTCTGGAGCTTCACAACACAACAATGTTGCAGCATTCTGTGAACGAACTGAAGCAGATGGGGACTTATTTTAAAACCTAAATCCAACAGGAAAATAAACTAATCAACAAAATGGCTACACATACCCTGTCTAGCATATCTCAAGTCTTCAGATGCTCAGCGGTCCCAAATTGATCTAAAACGACAGTGTGTGATAATGCTTTTAGCTAAAGTAAAGATTTTAGCTCATAGAATAAATAAGTTAGGAATCTCGAGGCTTCACAGACGTAGAATAAGCCAGATGAGCTCTATGGAGCCATTTGATTGTTTGGGGTTTTTTTTGTTTTTTTTTTGTTCTTTAAGTATTTTTAAGTTAATGAATCACCTTCTGCTTCAGACGATGCAGCAACACTGTTTTGCTGTGAAGCTCCAGACATGTTTCGTGGACTAAGAAACTTCACTTGATTTTCCATCTGCATTTTGATGAGCAGATAATCCATTTTTATGTCGGGGTGAACTTCTCCTTTAAATATTTATCGTCTAGGAATTGAGTCTAGAGTAGGGTGATATTAACAGTAGGACGACATTCTGGCTGGGAGATCTCAGCAGTTACATAGCTGGAATTCAGACATGACAAAAATGTAATCAAAATCACTTGATCCTTTGTGTCGCATAGAATTAAACTGTGCCTGCACTGTTTATTCTTGTTTGGAATTTATTGTAAGATTTTTTATGTTTGAAGAAGTAGCTCTGTTTCGCCAATCACTGCATGGAGATTTCATTTGTCTTCATTTCACTGCAGAGTTTTAATAGCACACTGAACTGTTCCAGAGGACTCTGTTCCTTGCCAGTAAACGTTTCTGGGGGGAAATTGTGCAGTGAATATTGCTTGATTGTTAAATCAGTCATGTGAAATGCTGAAACAATGGTGTCATCAAAAAAGCCTTCCCACTTGTGTAGCAAAGCAACGCCAACATCTGTGCTGTCAGATAGTCATGGCTGCCAATAATATTTACACTGTGCATTCATATCTTCAGCGCATATTGTTCTCAAACCAACAATATGAAAAGCTGATGAAGCTGCTGTCATGAAAAAGTCCTTTCCTCAGTTTGTCACATTGACATTGCTGCCAACAGCGTTTTCATTTTTTCTGAGGGATCTTCTCCAGTCTAATCAAACACTGTGTCCTGGTTTGGGATTTTTAAAGCTCTTGTCACTGAGCAACGCTAGCATGAATTTTATTTCGGTTCACAAACATCCCGCTGAGGCGGCAAATCTTTGCTGCTTTGATGGACTTTCCCACTCACTTTATGAAGCGCAATCCGCTAACACTTGTAAGACAAGCTTCAATACATGCCCTCTAAATATAGCTAATGCCTCTGTTAAAACACTCAGCTGAAATCCATTATAAACATATTGGACTGTAAGAGCAGTTTGTTTACCAGACAGATTGTGTTGTACCTACAGCCCTCAACCTTTAAATAACAGAGCTGGGAGAAACCACTGCTGAATGGTTAATTTATACCTAGAAGTAAGAGGGGGACATGATCATATCAAAATGCTTCACAAGACAATTGAGTATAAAAGGCATTGTCTTCACAAACAGAGCGTATGAACAAATACAAAATTCATTGAGGCCTTTTATTGATTTGCAACGTCCAAAAGGTAACACAAAAAACAGCAAAAAATAATTAATGTTGTCATGCAAAACCACAGCCAAATATGCATGGTATGAGTTGAGCTGTGAATTTAGTCTTCATGTTATCTATCTCATATACTGTATGCAGCTCAGCCACCATCTTCCATCAATATTGTTTAACCCTCTAATGAATGAATACATTAATTAATCACAAATACATACATACATATTTTCATGTTTACTTTGTATCCCAAATCAAACAAAACATCATTCTAATAAAATTTTTTAAAAATATTTGATAAGATATTTTTCATGTATGTCTTTGTTTTGTGACTGAAAATACATCCGTCCACTAGTTGACATTGTATGAAAAGGTATTGCCTGTCTGTGTCGGGTTTATATTTCAATAACACCCGAATATTATGTAATATTGCCGTCTAACCTGGCACTCAACTGTACATTTTACCATCATTTTAGATAAACCATATACATCAAAATAGGCAATGATGTATATTCAGTCACAGTAAACAAATCAAAATCTGGATAAAAACTACTAATGTAGTTATATTTTTGTATCTGGCTGAGGTTAACAAGATTTGAGAGCTCTCCCAGAGGTATTTGGCGCATCCCTCTTTGGAAATTTAGAAAACTAAACTAAAACACGAAGCCAATGGAAATGTTCTGACACAATATTTTTAAACTGGGACAGCTACATTTAATTGGTATAGAAACTGAGTTTTTTATTCTTATCAACCTGGGTGATGTTGTAAACTATATATGAAATCCAATATCTAGAAGTCGTAGATTTATATTACTGGTTTCTGAGGCAACTTGAATGCCACTGTTCCACAGCGGAATCTGAAAGGAAGCATTGGACAATAGGGGAACATTTTCATTAAGCACAATTCTATATGTGAAGCATTTTGTTTTAAATACTGGTCTATGTTTGACACTGGTGACAGTGATGAAATAGACCATTTTAAATTAGAAACATTTCTTGTAATAGAAAATGTAATCATACCCTGTTTGACGAAGTGAGGGCCCCTCACACCATAAAGTAGCACAGAGCATTTAATTTGCCTATTCTTGCCAAAAAAAAAGAAAAAAAGAAAGTTGGATATAAAGGCTTGGTGTGTAATTTCTTGGCCTATCACTCTTTAACAAGATGGTAGGCCACCACAGTCAATTTATGGCAATGTTGTAGGGCCATATGAAGTGGGCTAAATGTGCAGTTGTAAGTCAAACCACATTTTATGGGTCTCAGACACTTTTATTAAAGGTGCAATATGTAAGAATTGTCCCTCTTTAACATTCATCAGCAAATTAATTTATCATCATATCACTGCCAACTGCTGCCAAGTGTAGCTGCACTTAGCTGGTTAGCTCAGTTAGCCATGCAGCCAGCAGTTCAGACTGGGGGCTGAGGGACCAGGGGAGAGTTGATGTTCACACCGCTAGCACAAGGGCCTTGGACCGGGCTAGCTGGTTACAATGCTAACTTCAGTCAAAATCTCTGCAACACAATACATCATAATGGCAGTACTTCTAGTAACATTCTCTCAATAATTGTGGTTGAATTTCCAATGTTGTCAACTAAAATTCTTACATTTTGCACCATTAAAACAAGACCACAACATTAGAAAAAAGTGTAGGTCTGTGTCATCACTATGCTGAATTTAGCAAGCACACAAACCCTCACCTCACAGTTTCCCAGTTTCCTCCGTCTTTCACACACACAGTGCAAAGCTGTATTGCAGGGGTGCTACTGAGGTGATTTAATTCATCACTCACACACATGCGCTCCATTTTTTTGTGTAGCACATGTGACAGATCGCAATATGTCACACAGAACAACTCTGAATAGGGTGATTAACAGACTGATTAAAATAGTAGCAGTGCTGTGTCTCCCTCAATCTTGCAGCAGAACTTGTGAGTGAGTGCGTTGGGGTTGTATGGAGTGTGACCCCTAGATTCCACAGGGACCGTCACGGCCGCATTATGGCTGCGATACGGTCGCCAGAGCTGATCGTGGCCGTTCTAGTCAATGCTCATGTTTGCACCAGCTGCGCCGCAGCACGTCTCAGCGGCGTGAAGCTGGTCTCCGCTGGTCTCCGCTCTGCTTCCCGGAGAATACGCGGCGAGTCTACTTTTTACAGAGACAGATGGCAGTCATGCCAAGCTGAACAGAGCAGATCCTGCGGCCCGGAAGTCACACACAGGAACAGCAAAGTGCATCCGGTCAATTGTTGAGAATAAAGCACTCAGTACTGTTTCAGTGTCATGCTTCACTTCACCACAATGAATATTTAAGTACATTTACATGTAAGTAAGTAGCCTGCTCACCCACGGTAGAAGCACAACAATCAAGAGGATTGTGAGGGAATAAGCAAAATTTCAGGAGGTCTACTGTATCAGCCATGAGCATGCTCCGCTTCTGTAACGCTCTTGGTGGGGTATGCAGTCTCGTGGAGAGTGTCGCACACGCAACGTCTTAGACACACGGCTGATGGAAACCAGGGGTGAGAGAGGAGAGATGCAAAGTGGCATGACTCTGTGGAAGAACAGCTCATGCAATGCAACATCAGACTATTCATATAAATGGTATTGTCTCATGCTATATCTCGTAATGCGAGCACCTACCCACTATTGATACTGAGATACAGTAGCTTCCACCGTTTTGTACATTTTTCAACTTGTCAGTGGTGTGAATTTATTTGCCAAAGGTCATATAAGCAAATTCACTGATTTCTGTATTCTCATTGAAATTGATAAATATTGAATGAGAAAATTAGCAGTTTTAAACACTTGTGTGACTGAGCCATCATTCAGTCTAAAACCTATCCAAAACTTTTCAAGCTGCAGTGCAGCTCTGTCAAAATAATGAATGGCTATGGAGTGAGATAAATATCAGATTTGCACTTTGTAATAACCATCATTAAAACATGTTTAATGTATGGTTATTTCACAGTTAACTGATGCTTTATTAACCATTTACCAAGCAAAAATTGTTTTAGTAAAGATGCAACTGATGTTTATAGTACTTTGTAAATGGTTAATAAATAATGTTCAGTTAATCTATAAACTTGACTATACATTTACCATTTATTGATTGTTGTTATAATAAAAAATGAACCATCCATTTGTACAATAGCAAAAAGTGAGCTGACCTCAAATTAGCTTCTGATCTTTGTACTATAAGGAGCTATTTCATGACTGAATCATAACCAGCTGTGTGTGTACAGTACCTAATGAGGGCTTCTTCTCCTAGAATTCATTTGAGGAAGATTTTAAACTCACTTGTTTAACCTTATATTTTACATTATTAGATTTTCTATTGTGTATATATATGATATTCACTGTAAAAGGTTCACCTTTCAAAGTTGCTAATAAACAGCCAAGGTGATGTACACTCTGCTAAAAGATCCATTTGGTCGAAAGACACAGATCAAACTCAAGCAGCTGCATTGCGTTCACTTCTGCTCCCACATCTGGTGGGAAGTTTTGGCTTGTCTGCTGTCAGTTCATTCAAGGATGTGCTGTATGTTAATGTTCTCTTGTTGGATAGTGAATTAAATGTTTAAATACAGAGTTGTTCACGTTAAATCAGTAATGGGGAAAAAAAAGAAAAGCTGTTTTCAAGCTTCTCTTTAATGTATGATACCGTGAACTTTCTGCTCGGCTTCGATGTCCATTATCCCACATTTCAATTATTGATTGACGGAAACTTAAATGCTCTGATCTGCTTCCACACTGACTTCAGCAGTGGCTTCATCCTTCCCTGCCATCTCTGTGAAGCCAACTTAAGGACAAATTGCCTGCTGCGGGTCCAGAACTTTTTTTCCATTGTAGGTGTATTTTTTATTTCTTTATGTGTGAATCCAACAGCGGGTTCAACTTTCTTGAACCCAGACGGGGACTCTGGGACGGAGGCAGACAGCGAGCCTCAGCTGGCCTTTTACACCGACCCAAACCGCAGTCGCCGCCGGAGTCGAGGTATGAGAAATGGTAACGCCAACAGCGCGTGGGGCTCAGGGGGTAAGGAGGACTCGTACACCTACAGACAGTTTATCCCGCCGTCTGATGGTATTGCCATCGCCACGACGCATGACAAGTAACCTTTACAGTGCATATAGCAGATGGATGTCTCCAGTGTTGTGTGTGCTCGTGTCTCCTAAAGGACTGTACATAGAAAATGTGCATACGGTATGCCGTGTGTATATATATATATATATATACGTGTGTGTAGAATGGTTGTGAGCATGTCACACAGATGTCAATGCATCTGCATATATTCTTGTTGACTGAAATCAAACAAGACCATGAGAACAAAGGTTTTTTGGCACAGAGTATTGTGATATATTGATATGAAGAACACTACTGTTTGAAATAATATTACACACAATATTATTTCTGAGGATGATTCTGTGCAAATGTTGTCAGTGAAGTGGTGCAGCATGCTTTTTCTGTCCGCATGCCATGTCCTTACAGCTTTGATGTACAGTAATGGTGTGTAGAAGAGAGACATAGAAAAAAGCTGAATAAATAAATAAATGAAGAGACAATGCCCTCAAAATAATAGCTGCTGTCAGAAGGCGTTACAAACCTTTACAACGCCTCCGAGCCAATTATTCCTCCATCATGTGCACAGGTGTCACAAACAAAGCAAAGCCTCCAGAAGTGTAGCCAACACCTTTAATTAGAGCGAGAATTAAGAATAGAATAAAGCTGCTGCAACACTGTGCTAGCTCTGTTGTTTAGATCCAGAGGAGAGGGTGATTCATTAGGCATGACAAAAAAAATAAAAAATCCTTAAGTCAGAGGAATGACGAGAGAGGGGATGGAAATATTGAAATATGCCACTTTTTTATGTAATATTCAAATGTATAAAATATTTATAAAATATAAACTTGAACAAAGGATGTCAATAAGGTCAAATAATGCCCCACACCGTTTCAGGTTAAGTTACTTGATTAAATAAAATCGTTTTTATACATAATACAATAGGTCAGCTTTCTACTCTGGCTTTTGTTTAAAGGATTGCCTTGGGCGGCTTTTGAATGAGAAAGTTCTGCCAGAGTAATTTAAAAGTGACAATGTAATCTAGAGTTACTCTGCTAGTGACAAAAAATAAGCACTTAAAAGTGTGAGTGGCTTTATTCAAGGTCACTGTGATTTTGTGTGT
>CAEMYA010000024.1:711275-722196 GCA_903131615.1 Diplodus sargus
TGTGTGCGCGCGCGTGCATGGCCGTGTCGCTATGAGGTCACATTTAACACTTTGTGTGTCTCACTCTGGAGTGAAAGAGATAAGGGAAGCGTTCTCGCTCTGGCAGAGAGAGTAAGAGCAGAGGAATGAGGGGAGGTTGCAAAACAACCTCTGAACCACTTTTATTCCGGCCCATGTCTCTTTTTTTCTCACATCCCGGCGTGGATGTTAATACCCTTCAAAGGTAAACCTTATTTCTGTGCCACTGAGCTATGCCTCGTCTAAACCTCCCAAAGGCTTGAGGTTTTTGATCCAAAGGTCCTTTTCATGGGTGCTAAGCCCATTTTTTGGCTTGTTTGTAAAATGACTCCCTGTGAAGGCAGTGTGTGCGTTTGTGTGTGTGTGTATACCTGTCTTTTATGGTATGGAGGAGCTGTGGGGGAATAAAAAGTGGTCACTGCTTCACATATCTCTGTTGTGTGTTCTCACCACTCCCCACTCCCCTGCCTGTGCATTTGTTTCAGCAGCAGGTTCCCCGCGGAGCCCCATCAATAAGACCACCCTGACTCTGATCAGTGTCATCAGCTGCGTGATCGGCCTGGTTTACTCCTCTCACCTCTCCTGCAGCCTTTCAGTCCGGGTAATCCTACATGTGCCGGAGCACCTCATCGCTGACGGTAAGGCTTTACACCGGCCTCAGACTGTGGATGCATTCTTTCCACACACATCTCCGTGGAATCTCAAAGCCCCGGGGGGCTGAGCTGGCATTTTTCTGCTGCTCTCTGGGGAGTTCAGCTCCCAGTATCTCTCAAACCGAGTGCCTGCATTTTGTGGTCTGGCTGCTGATTTGCTTTGCTCCCTCAAAGACAAAGGTAAATGCCAGGTCGACCACCCCCTCCCCAGCCTTTCCATGTGAGACCACACGGCAAATGTGCCCTCAAAGCATCAGAGCACATTGACGCTAGGTCACAGTGACCACCCACAGCAAACCCTCCATCACTCTTCTCCTTCACCTTCTGATATGTTGAACTACCTCACTAATGAATTTCAGTGTTGCACCTGCAGAAAAAGAAAAAAAAAACACTGCAGGGGCCAGACGCTGGCTCTTACTGGCTCATTGGCATTTTTCAGCTGTCACAGGAGTGAGCTGGCAGTCCAGATATATTATAGACTGTGACTAGGCTCACTCATCTATCATCTGGAGGTCTGATTTGATTCGGAGCGCTGCTGCTTTCCGGTGGTATACGCTGGCCTGCCAGGGAGATATTAAAATTCCAGGGAGTCGTCCTGGGAGGGAACTTTGAAAGGAGAGATGAAAGATGGCGAATTTGCCTGTTGAATTACAAAACTGGGATCGATTTAGAATGTTTCCATAAATGTCTCCACAATCTCATCAGACTTGATTTGATGTCATGGTGAATCAGATGAAAATCTGGAATCCACCACTGGGGAAAGAAGCTATTAATGCCAACAGCTGTGTATGTGTCTGCCTTCAAATACAGTGAAGAGAAGACTGTAGAGTCACACCTCACTCCTTGCCTTTCACATCAGGGAAAGTAATCATCCGGATGTTTGCCTGTTTACACAGGATAACAATATTTCCTGCTACGCAATGTTCATAGCAAAAGACAGGACAAACGTTTCTGTATGACTAACTTGGCCTAAATTGAAATATCTGAGGCTTATCTCAAGGCTCTTCCCATTGGCCCAATTGCTCATAATGTGCTCTTCCTAATAGAAGCTGAGGACCTTTATTTATCACTTCTTATCAGCCAGAACCTATGAGGTTCACTCATTCAAGGCTCTTAAAATGTGAGGTATATTGATATTATATAACATACGAATTGACCAAACCTTGCACAATCGGAAAAAATGCTTTTTTTCTACAGCTATGCTAAGGGCTAATGCTAAAATCATCATTCTAGCATGCTTAGAGTGTCAGTACAAACAATGCTGACACACAGCAGGTTTATAATATTCACCATCTCGTGTAGCCTGTTCACATGTTAATATTTTGGTAATTTGCACTGAATACAAAGTCCAGCTGAGGCTGATAATGCAATTGATTTAGCAGGGATTTGATCATAAACCATATGATAACTGGCCAAACTAAATGCTGGTCTGATGATGGCCCAAGATTGAAAGTCATTTGATTACCACAATTTTTTCATTCTACCCTGAGAAGAACATGAATGTCTGTTAAGGCCAACTGACTGACGTCATCTCCGGCTTTGCTAGTATTGCTAAAAAGTTGTGATGACCAAGAAAAGTCTTTTTCATTAAATTACTACAGCTGTAGTAGGTGTGCGGAGTGAATAAAACTAATTCATGCATCTTGCGGCACTGAGCATTCTGCTGCTGGGCAGAACTCCACTTGAGCGTGAGTAAAAAAAATCAAGGCCCATCTCATATTTGACATGTCTTCTATTGGCTTACACAGAAGAGCTTTCTTTTGTTGACCTTTCCTGGGTCAGACTAAATCGTGTGTTTTTTGTTTTTTTTTGCACCTGCCTGTCATTGTTTTTCCACTAGATGAGGGCCAAAGAAGAATGTCAACAACATTTGTATTTTCAACTTGAAATTGTGTGAGTCACCTTGTGACTTAAATGTCAAGATTCGATGAGATGGTCATTTAGGACCATGCTGTCTCCTGTCCATATTGCTGTTAAACATTGACAGTACACAGTAATCAAAAAGTTTAATATTGTATATTAACTGTATATTCATAGTTTAGATATTAATCAGAGACTTGCTATCAAACATTTTCTACAGATACATTTCTAATGTGATGTGACTTTGAGGGATAGGAAAAACAAATTAATACAATTCTACATTTAATTACATTTATTTAGACCCAGATTGAAGTGCTGCACAGCGATGCTTTAACTGACTAATAAGCTTGATGCCCACACCACTCATGCTTGCTCTGGAAGTCCAGTCAGGTATTTTTAGCCTCCTATGAGCTTCACCCTAAATGTGATGATGCATATCAGAATTGAGATGGCTCCAGTTTTATGTACTGATAATTAGTTATTTTGTCAGAAGTCAGTTAGCACATTAATTATGTTTTTATACATCCACAAAGCATTAATGTTTAATATAGAAATCCATTCCATGATGCAAAAAATAACAATATTTTATGCTTCTGATTGCCAGGGACCTCAAATAGGACATATGAAAGTGCCATGAAAAGAACACACATTGCTGATTGGTGTCTAAGTTTAAAAGTTTTTCTGAGCTATTTTATGAAGCGCCACAATTAGGCAAACAAGATGCGTCCGGCCATTTGCAGTGTGTGCTCTAGTTTTAAAGGGATCATCAAAGGGGATGGCACTAACTAGGGCGCACACAGCTTGCCAACAAGTCATTAAATATGCCTGGGTTAGCAAATGCCCAGTGCATCCCATGTTTGCATATGGACGGGGCTTTGGTCAATGAGTGTTGCTGCTAATTTACAGAGATCACACAGCGGATAACTCTCAGTGTCAGGTATTATAATGACACCTGCTGTGTCAGGTGTCCAGCAGCCCCAGTGACCTACTTGTGAGTGTATGTGGCTTGTTTGTTTAAGTTTGTTTGGCTGATTAATGCATCTTTTTCAAACTATTTTGTTGATCACATATCAACAAACCTGGCATTTAACCCCTCCAGAGGGAGCAGTGGGCAGCGCGTACACGCCCAGGGACCAGCTCCAGATCTTAGCCAGTGCCTTTGGTCAAGGGCACTGACTGGAGAATCAACTAACATGTTTTGATGGTGGGGAAACAGCAGAGTACCCGGAGGAAACCCATGCAAGCACGTGGAGAACATGCAAGTCCAAATAGAAAGGAACCCAAGTCATTCTTGCTGTGAAGCAACAGTGCCAACCATCGTGCCACAATGCATTTACATTTAGGGCATTTAGCAGACGTTTTTGTCCAAAGCGACTTACAGTATCTCATGCATACATTCATACACTGATGGTGGTGGCTGCCATGTAAGGTGTCACCCAGCATATCGGGAGCATTTAGGGGTTCAGTATCTTGCCCAAGGACACCTCGACATGCGGACCAAGGGAATCGAACCAGCAATCGACGCTGGCTCTACTCCTAAACCAAAGCTGCCCCAACAATAAAGTGGAAAAATGATTCATGAAGTATTTCACTACTTAACTTACCTGACCCCCTTTCAGTAAAGTAATTGAACTGCTTTTCCTGTAAAAACTCAGTAATCGCGTATATTTAATGTAACATTGTTTTCAGCCATGACAACAGATTTACATATCAAGCTGAAATTAGGTTGTCGCTAACTAAACCCTCCTGCGCCAGACTGTATGTCTTGGTTTAATTCCAGAAATTTACAATTTATGTTAAATCAAATCAAATTTTTAATGCAGCTTCTCAACATTGCAAATATTTTATTATGGTCATACCTTTTCATATTCAAGTTCCATGACGACTGAAACACGTGTTGGCTAGTAAACAATTGTAGCCAAATTTAGAAGTAGAAGATACTTAAAGGTTGTTAATAGACATTGACGACATGATGTCCTGACACTTGAATGCAGCAGTAATCCCATAATGCTGCTGTATTTATGTCACTATTGTCAATGCCACCAATAACACACATGTAAAGATCAAGGCAGATAATAGCCACTTAGTTTCTTTGTGTAATTCAATAAGAACCTGCTAATTAACTGTTAAACATTGATCCCACAATAAATAATTGTTCAAAAGTTGCCCAATCAGACAGAACACAGTATTTGCAGTGAAAGTGCAGAATGCTAGTACAACCGAAGTGCCTCACATTTTAGACCCCAGAGTAGGAGTGGGTATTGGCAAGCACCTCACGATACGATAAGTATCACGATACTTTGGTCACATACGACACATATCAAGATATCACAATATCACGATATTGCGATATAAATAAAGACGAAAACACAAGTACCTGTATATGTACATCAGATGATATTGATCAGAGGACATATTGAGTTAAAACTATTTCATTCAAAACAGCCTCTCCATTTTATTAATTCCCATGAAATTTCCGGGCAGTAATATTCTCTTTGTCCAGCTCGTTGTTCTTGCTATCTCTCTTAACTTTGAAGCCAAAGTGCTTCCAAACGTCAACTTTAAATTGCGGAGGCGTTGTTAACTTGCCATCCATTTTGCAAAGACCTCAGCCACTCTCTCTACTACAGAAATACACCTGCCGCACATCAGAGTCGCTCTTCGGCGATATATCGATATTTGGAGTTGAAAAATTGATATTGTATCGCGATATATTGCTGTATCGATATTTTTGCCCACCCCTACACCAGAGTGCCTTGCAATTTTACAGAAGCACTATGAACACCTCCAGTTGGAAAAAGAAAAAAACAAAAAAAACAAAAAAAAACAAAGCTCTTTCATGCTGTTTATTCATGAGGTTGCTAATTATCTACTACCTAGAAGGGTAGCTACTTCTAGCTAGCCATGATAAAAGGTACACCTCACATTTTACAATCTGCAAAAATCTGTTTTATCGTGCACATAGTGAATTTGTTCTTATGGTTTCTTTTAAGTAAAACTCAGAGTAACGGGCTCTGAGTTGATGGGTTTCCTTGTAAGTCACCCAACTTACAAGGTCCAGTAGGTAGGACTTAATGACATCTAGCAGTGTGGTTGCAGATTGCAACCAAATTGATTCCCCATCACATCACCCTCACATAGGGTGGCAACCAAAAATCTTGAGCCAGGGTTTGGTATGTCCATTCTGGGTTACTGTAGAAGACGGTGGTGTAACATTGTGGACTCTGTAGAAGAGGACCCACTGTGTCTGTAGATTTAAAAGCCTCATTGTAAGGAAACGAAAACACAACAATTCTGAGTTTAAATTGATTAAACACTAATGTGAACCTTTAACTACATTACAATTTAGCTATGTTCATTAGGGCATTGAGCCAATTAAATACGTGAGTGCCATTAGCCTAACTGAATTAAATGCACACTGTATATAAAGGCATAGCTCAGCAAGACATACAAAAAATACATAATGCAACTTCCCATTGCAGCGATGAGAATGACAGTTAGGTTGAGGTTGATCAGAAAAGCTGTAGCCAAACAACATCACACTCAAATCCTTTATTGTATACATTTAAAAATCCAAATCACACTAACATGATTCACTTATTCAGAACATTGTGTGAGCATTCACTGTTTGAATTCTTGTTAATATTTATCCGAACACCGTGGAGAATATGTGCGCAAATCATCTTTTTTTTTCACTGTTACCTTCTTCCTCCTGATGCATGTGTTTTGCTGCAGGGCAACAATGTGGATGGCTCAGCTGGCTGCCTGTGCCTGCTTATAATAGCCAACATAAGTGTTAGTCTTGTTATAATAAGTGTTGTTTCATTAAAATGTTAAAAAAAAAAGAAAAAAAAGAAATTTTTATTCTATAGGTCTAATGATAACATTTGAAGGATTAGGTTTATCTAGAATACTTTTTTTTTTTTTAGTTTTCACCTGGTAATTCAACTGGTTTAGTTCCTTTTTTGCTTTTATCAAACTTTTATTTCAGAGGTTTTGAAGTTTTCTCACATTTAAACTACCTTATTTCCCTGTCCAGTTCAGAGCAATGATATGTTGTTTTTGCTGTTTCCAATTCAGTGGAAGAGATTTAAGATTCAAAGTCTAAAATGCTTTCGTGTGCATGTCCTTTTTTCTTGGTGTATTCCAAATAAGTCTTATGAAATTACATGCTGAAATGGATAAATCTACTTTTAGCCAAAATATGCATATTGGTTTTGTTTTCAATGTGTGCACTCTTTCCTGTTCTCTAACCCTCTCCCAACTGCTATCTATTAATTTACTCTCAACATCTCTGTGCCTCCTTTCCTGTTCAACCTCATCTTCAACCCATTGAATCTTCCTTCCTTTTTCTCTCCTCCTCAGGATCAAGGTTCATTTTGCTGCAGGGCAGCCAGTTGGATGCCTCTGACTGGCTGAACCCAGCCCAGATCTTGCTGTATTACCAGCAGAATGCCAGCGGGCCCTGGGTCAACGAGCTGTGTGGACGACGCCTCCTGGACCCCTGTGAGCACCAGTGTGACCCAGAGACAGGTGAGTCTAGAATGTTACATAAAGATATGTCTTCACTTGCCCCTCAGTGCTTCTGTGGGTCTTGTACTAATGAGTGACGAGAATTAAATGCTGGCGCTAGCTTTTCTGTGCGTCTCCAGAACCAAAACAATCAATCATTTAATGTCAAGTATCAATTAATTGGACCCCACTTGTCTTTGCTGTCACATTCATGTGTGTTTGACAGCTAGATGGTCAAGTATACCAGCCACAATATCTTCATGGATACTTTATGATATGGTTTGGGTGCCTTTTTTAACTTGAAAGTCAGAATCGATGAAGCTGTTAGTAATATGAAGTCAGTTAATTTGTGGTGAAGAGCATAAATTGAGGAAATATGTATTGGAAGTCTGTCAGTTTGAAAGTTATTGACAGAAAGGGAAGTTGCACATGGTATCATCATGTTCTGGCTTCTTTTTAGTTGCAGCCGTTTAGTGTTAATGACCTGTTTAAATTCATCTGATCTGATCTCTGTAATTGGAAAGATTCAGCAACACTTCCTGTTCCTGTTTTTATCCATCAAGGCCATTGCCCACAATTTTGAATTTTAGAAATCCAGTGAAAAATGGCAAGCTGTGTCCGAAGATGAGTTGGCAAATACAGACAGCCGTTGCTTGTGCAAAGTTGGAGCTTTTTTGTTGCACAGTTTATCCTCTCATTAATTGCTTGCAAACAGACCCAGTCCTGCAAAATGCTTCAGGAACTGGAGATCCCCACCCCCAGTGATCAAAATACAGTCAGTGAAGTATGAAAGAGCGTCTTTAAATGTTTGAGTGTGACCATGACTATGGTCCTTCATATTGCAGGGTCTGAAATGTGAAATAGATTGCCAGAAGCACTCGACCTGGTTTTCTCCAGGGGAACTGTCAGCAGAGCTCATCAATTAATTTGCATGTCTCCACTGTCAACTCCACTTCTGCTTTGGCAAACAGCAGCAAGTCTGTGCACAGAATCTAGTTCAAACCGGATTGATTTGGAGAGAGAAATTTGAAAATTGTTGTATCACTAAGAGTTTGTAAACGTTAAGTAGTAAATACCAATTTTCCAAACTGCATCTTCTTCTTAGTGCTCCTTTATCCAGCTGCCTGGTGGTGTAACTACATAAAGCACGCACGCACGCACGCACACAATATTACTGAGGTTCCAGCTGCAGTTTCAGTGACAGGAAAAGTCAGAATAGACAGAAGTAAAGTAAATACATATCGATAATAACAAAATAATCACAGCTGAGAATGAATGCTTATTGAAAACATCACTTATCTGTAGCTTTCAGAACCTGCTATCACCAACTGATGCAGGAAATAAATACATAAATCTATAGTGAAATTGTACTGTACATTAAACCTGTGAAAAATAAACATACATTGCTGGGATAATGTGCTTGCATTTGTCTAATTATGAGAAGTAAAATATGTTGTGCAAGGTATCTGCTCCCTTCTTCTTCTTTTATGCATTTCTCTACTTTGTACATCTGACATGGCACCTGCAGCACTGGTTGACAGTCATTTCTGTCTGCTCACTGCTCTTACAGACTGCTGTAATGTGACTTTGAAGTCACGTTGTGGTAAAAAGATGGCTGAGTAGTGAAAAGCATGATGAATTAGATATTGAATCAGTTTGAGTCACTCCTCTTCTTGATTTATTTTAGTTTGATTATTCAATTGGTGTATATTGAATGTACTGTAGATTGGGTGGTGCTTTTCAGTCAGTTATTATGTTACATTATCATCTGATCGATCCTATCCCAGGTTGCCACATAACACTCAAGAATGTGTGTAAAGTCACATCCTTTGGTCTGTCGTGGAGAATCCAACCCGAGCCCTTCACAAAGAAATCCACGGTCTAGCAGCTTTAAACAACTTTAACAAATCATCCACAGGCTGGTAACAGCAAGAGAGAGATGGGAAAGGTCTAATTTTTCACGTCATGTCACACTCTGCTCACATATGGCGAATAAAAACAATATTAATATATGTAAATTGCCACAAACAGCTCCTTGAAAGATAATCTAAATCACAAGCAAACAGGTAAATTGCATATAGTACAAATGAGTCCACTAGGCAACAAAAAATGATATATTATCCAATTGAACCAATGGCCAGTGCAATTGGCCAAACAAAACTCACCAATTTGCAATGAACCGTTGTGTTACTTTAAACAGAGTGTTGGGAGTTTCACACATTTTTCTGTTTTTTTGTTTTTATAATTTGTGATTATAATTTGTTATATAAGCATACTTTATTTTTCAGTCTTTATATAACCTTGCAGTTTTTTTATATATTGATATATTTTTGATAATGATATGACCCTTATTTGAGCCCATATACAAACATCTAGAAATATAGTTTCTCTTCTTTTTAAATCAGTTTCATGCTTCTCTTATGGATGAATGATGGGTTGGAAGGATAGAAGGAGGGATAGGTGTACTGTAAGCTTGATGGTGTGACTGATAAATTATACTTGAATCGTATTGACCAAAAGCAGCATGTCAGTAACTTCTGATTGATGCCACAGTACATGAATCCTTCTTTGTGACCTAAAAACTGAGTATTGAAAAAGTACAGATTGAAAAGCAAGTGCCAGTTTACCACTATGTTAATCTTCAGTACGCTCTCGGTGATCATGTGACTCAAAACTGTTCATAATTTATTTCTTTGGACTTCTTATACAATTGCTTACCAAAATTTAATTCAGCGGACTACCTAAACAAGACATTGATTTAATATGCAGCCGGGATTATGAAAGCGATAACTTGGTTGACTGACAGACTTGATAAAGGATGCATACTGAGGAGTACAAAGTCAAATTGGAAAGTGTAAGTGTGTAATGTCTAAGTAAGTTAGAAAAATCAATTTGACTTGGTTTGTTCATGTTTCTGACATGAAAGAATAAGCACAAAAAATCGGAAAAATATGTGGACATAACTGTATGTGAACTGCTTTGTGCATAATACATACACACTTGAAATGAGTGCCATTTGCAGGTATTGTACATAATGTTTTATTCAGATCTCATACCCCATTCAAATTTCAAATGATGAGATCTGCTGATAAAACAGAATTGCAGAACATTTTGTTGTTTAACAAGCTCTTTATCACCTTCTCTGCCAGGGAATGCATTTTCATCTTTCCTGCCTCCAAATTCACTGTGAAGAAAGTGGCAGTCTGTGAAACAGCATGATGTAAAACATCTTGTTGTTTTAACAATTTAGGAACAATTGAGCCCAAAAAGAAATACTAATTTCTGCAAGTAGGTCTCGCTTTATTTTAAAGGCAAGCTGCCATTGTGTATTTTCTTTTTCTCTTTTTCAAGTTCCATTGATAATTGTTCCAGTGACAGTAAGTCAGGTTGCTAATCGTTTAGAAGATATAAATAATTTAATTTAAATGGTATCCTGTCATCCATAAGATCTTAACGATTTTCTTCCTGTTTTGAGAACTTCAGAAAACGTTGTCAAAGTAGGGCATTAATCATGACATGTTCTCTGTCCCCGTGGAAGTGTTGACAGTAGACATCTACCAGCAAAGAAAAGGTTTCTCACGTACAAAAATAGCTCTGGCTTGAAGAAAAATTTATTACTGCACAGTGGATAACAAAGGCTAGGTATTAACAGAACTTTTTTTTTTATAAGTTTTAAATGAAAAATGACCTAACTCTTGACATTTTATGTAAAGCAGGTGTCAGCTACTGTTAATAACTCATACATGTTATTTTCTGCAAAAGTTAACCTAAGATAATATACAGAGGAACATGATATTTTAGTTAAAGTAATTAAACAGTAATTAAACGTTCAGATTTCAATGTGAACCCAACCCCCCTCCAAAAAAAAAAAAAAAAAA
>CAEMYA010000024.1:722219-753481 GCA_903131615.1 Diplodus sargus
AAAAAAAAAAAAAAAAAAGCAAATCTGTGGAAGACAAACTAGATCTGAAGTTCGGGTAGTGTGTCTCTTGCCTTGCAATAGAATCATTCAATCAATCAATCAGACTTTATTTATAGAGCACTTTTCATACATCGTAATGTAGCACAAAGTGCTTTACAGAATTAAAATCTTTCTCTATGCAGCTAAATCGTTGCTCCTCAAATATCTTTCTAAAAGCATTGCCTACTTCAGCGAGAAGTAGGCAGTGTAGCAACATCATCTTGGTTTATCATCACTGAATACTTCAGACAGTTTGATCAGAGTTTGGTGAGACGCCACTCACTCGTTATGAGAGAGAGAGAGGGAGAGAAAGATGGTACTCTCGATGGTCCTTCTATTATCTTTGTACCTATTGATGTGCATTTACAAATTGTGGAACAGCCTGCTGTGTGTCTTTTTGCCAGCAATAGAGTGGGAGGCTCCGAGTGCATGCAAAATATACCACATTTTTCACTCTTAATTTGCATAAACTGCCAAAAGTGCAGTGATACCAAGCTGGTTGAAAATTGCCAAAGTTCCCATTTAAAAGGAGCAAGTATCCTCAATAGACATCAGACAAGAGAGAGTAATGGCCAGAATGAATCATTTTTAGTTTTACCTGCTTTCTTGGAACGTCTCTGCCAGTGTGTCACTTAAATTATGAGTGCAGGAAGAAATCTCACATTTAAAGAGGAGGAAGTGTCTTCCTTGTTTTTCATCCATTATTCAGCAGCATAACTCTCCCCTGGGCAATACAGAGTGAGTTCTGAGACCTTTAAATGAATCAAAAAGCCGTCCGTCTTGGTAAAATTTCAGAGATTCACCCACACACCCGAGGCCACACAATGCCCACTCCTCAAAATGAAATATGGACCAGCAGGACTGGCAGCAAGGCTTCAGTAATTTTATTGTATTTTTTCATATGATGCATTCGTAATGAAGCCATTGCATATGTGTGCTTTTGTGTGTGTGACAGCATGCACATAAGAGGGAGTGAAAGTGTGTGTGGGCTGCAGTGCGATTGCAGAGGTGCTATAGATAGCTTAAATCCAATCCTCATTCCTGCTGGAGGAGATACTGATGAAAACTGAAATGGGCTGCGACAATATCTGTGCTGCTCCTTGCAAGACATTAAAAGAGACGGTGGATGTTTAAATGCCTGGTGCTTCCCCACCTGCAGAGCCCTAAACCTGGGCGCTTGATGTTTACGGCTCTTTACACGACCTTCTTGACTAGAAGGTGTGCTGGGCTTTAATGAAACACAAAGAGACGTGTTCTGCATCTGGAGACATATGTTCCCACATCATACCATTCTGGCTTGATTAATGGGACTGTGTAATGGATCAATGTGTGGATATATTCTTGATGAGCAGAATAATTTCACACACGAGTGGCAAAACATAAAGAGAAACATAGCTCTATTGCAGCTTTTTCTGCCCACACATCAGATCAAGAGTCTCTGGCTATTTAAGTGCTGTCTGTACATTTTGCTTTGCCTGGTCACCCTAAATACAACGCTATTCCATGTGTTTAAAAGCGTGATAAAAAGCTGGGTGGGATGTGATGAAAATAAAGTGTGAGGCATAAAAAACACCACATCTATATTGAGTAATTGGGGAATGCAACACCTTGCAAGTGTAAAACCAGTTTGAGCTGAGTGCTGCGACCTTAGAGTGCGATGAAACGACAATTAAAGCAAGATGAGGCGTTTAGCATTGTTCAGTTGCTGTGCAATAAATCTAAATGAAATGCTGCAGCTTCTGTCATCTCTTTGCTTCTCAGGCATTACTATTTTTCTTCTTTCAGGACACAATATAGACTGTCACTCAAAAATGTAAAATTGCCTTTCTGATGTCAAACACTTCAGCTCTTTCGCTGCATATTTAGCAAAGCAGAAAAATAGCAATTATATTTAGAGCTACATTATGCGCTTGTTGGTAGTGCCGCCAAGGGAAGTGTTGGACAAGCAGTTAGGTGATAGTGAAGAGTATATGTGGGGCGAGTTTGAGTTCCTATGGCACACCATTCAGGTATTCAGGTGATGCATTTTACATAAATAATTGCATAGGGTCGGAAGGGCAGAGTAACGAATAATATAGTCAAGTAACTGTATGACATAAAGAGCCCTTGGTACTATTTAGAAGTGATAGTAACACATTATTAAGTGATACATTTTTAAATATCACTAAGATACATAGATCAGTGCTCTGTCTAATGTAGGGCTGCACAACAAACTGACATTGCAATTTTTTTTTTTAACCCTGCAATATGATCTGTGTGCTCTAGTCTAATGGCACCGCTACTTGATCACCTCAACATTTGGCATCTCTATACAAAATTTCTTGTAAATTATCCGATGTACATGTAATGCCAATATATTGCATTTGGTTGACTGGTTGGCTGGAAGGTTTGGTATCATTAAACAAGTATGTATGTTGTTACTCAGATCATAAATCCAGAGTCTCCTGTCACGTTGCTATAAAGCCAGGAGAGGAACAAGCTTGTGGCTGTTGATGGGAAATGGCTTCATCAAATTTCAACGTTTCTGTCTATACTCCCCAAGAATTTTAAAAGTTTGACTATCTGACTGGTTTTAAACCAATTCATGAGAAAGTCTAACTTACTTGGTAAGGAAAACAAGTTTGTCCACAAACTGTGATAGATCTAAATAGCCAGCCGACTAAGTTCTCCTTACTATCTTTTTTCTGTCTTTGTCATGTGTAGGATTCAGCTCTCTCTAATCTCACTCACCCCCTTAATATCTTAATCCTAAATAGACCTGGTCTTAGAACTGAGCACACGAAGATACTCTTTCATATGAGTGTGCTATCAAATAAAGACAGCCACACTTCAGTTATTTCTTTCTTCTGTTCAGGTAAAATGAGCAGGAAGGAAGATTGAATGTGATTTCCTTTAGCCTGGCAGGTACTGACAGTTGACCTTTTCCATTAACAGTGGTGTATAAAAGCCCAGGGCCAGTGCCCTTCACTTGCCTCCTATTGAGCATGAGCAGAGCATGTTGTACATGTTACTCCTGAGTAACCCTCTAAACCGAAGGTGAGGCCCCATCAATCACAATGAGCAAAGTCAAGGCCAACATTTCTCCTGGGAGCTGACAGCAGAACAAAAAAATGATGCTTCACTGCTAAAAGGCTTCACTTAAAGGGAGGATGCTGATGCAGAGCATTCACCAAATCCACAGCCCTCCACCACTTCTATGTTCTATCTCAACTTCTGAGGTTTTCAATGCATTAGATTTTTTTTATAAGTTATCAGAAAGGTATTGGTGACCATATCCCACTTAGGGTCCTGAACCTAAGCTTTACAAACTGTTTTAGATAATTACAGTGCCTTCATTTGTATGCAGTACACTTGAGCAGCGTTGCATGTGATCCTATTAGCAATTGCCCCAAAATGTTGCCTTAGGCCTGAGTGTTAAGTGGATTTGGTGAAATCTCAGTCCCAGACAAGCTTTGCTTTAGTAAATAATGACAGTGCCAAGTGTCTATTCATTAGACTAATCACTGATCTAATCACTTCCCATTTAGGTTGTGGATGCTATTCAGCCAATGGGACCAGTCAGATAACTGAGAAAAACACTAGTATAGACTGAGTCTATTAAATCTAGACATTTGGAGTAATGATTTCAAGTTAACTCTGAGGATGTCTGGCATTTGTCTTTTTATTGTGCAATTAAGCTCCAGGATTAAAAGTTAGGATCTACCAAGGAAAACAAATACTTTTTTTGTGCTTTAGCGTTTCAGAAACTGTAACATTAAAGGAACAATTTGGAGGATATGGCCAGAATTCTATTCAGATATTCATTTAAGTAACTAACAGGAGTGTTGACTTAAAATCCATCTATGAACCGACGAGAGGAAATAGTCCCCTGTAGTTTCACCTTCCAGACATATGTCTGCTGTTAGCTTAATAAAGGAACAAAATAAACTCATTAATGTCAAGACACGAAAATCTCTTATTTTTTTCCTCCCTCCAAGACAGAAAAAAAAATATATATATATACACAAGACAATGATTAAAATCAGGTTTATCTCTTTTACTGAACTAAGACATGCTCAGTTGTCCCAGTCCCAATCCAGGGCCACTGGTTTCGGGGCTAACTGAGCCATGATCTAATTAGCTTATGGTACCTAGCTGCAGCCAGTGATAGCTAGCAGCAAGCAGCAGTTGTAAGTTAATCTAGTGATTTGGTGTCCTGTCTCAGCCAGTGTTGTCTCATAATACCACTGCGTACCACAAGAGGTGATAGTTGGATAGCCCCATGCAGTTTCTACACTGTATGTATTTGGAGGTACCTTTCAATTTTTGTCCATAATAGACAGAAGAACAAAAGAAAAAGTGACTATGAGATGTAATATTTGTGTGTCATTAACATTATTTTGTTGTTTTTAGCTGGCGGGCTAACCAGTGATATACTAGCAAGCTCTGTACAGGCTAGTGGGAATCAGCCACAGTAGCCCATAAATTAGTTGGCTTGCGAACTGACAGTTAGCACACTTATTTGCTAACCTAGCTAGCAAAATTCTGCTTTGACCGGACAATAAGGTATATGAAATACTGTTTTTTCTCAATGTGCCTAACAGGGTTTTTCAATTTATTGTCAAAATTATGAGGGCACTGAACTATTTAGGCCGAATTGTAAGGAGACTGTATGGTTGCATTTTAAAGAAGTTCAATTGTGCTAGCATTAGGTATAGGTGTAGAAGCATTTATTGGAGGAGCTTCATCTGTTTTTTTTATTTTTTATTTATTTTTTTATTGGTGCCAAATGAATTAAACACAAATAAGCCAAACAATCTGTCTATCAAGTTATTTTCCAGCTAACTGTGCTTTAGGGTCAGAAAACTCTCCATAACAAAATAAGAACCTTCACAACACTATAATGAAGCAATATAGTAAGAGTCATGTGTGATGGCAGTAAGCCAGTGTTTCACAAATTCTGTCCCAATCAAACGTGTCAGAAAAAAACATCTGCAGGCATGGTGCACAGTGGGGAGCACCATCACTTTCATTAGCTGCCATTGGCCATCAGTTGCCATTTTTAGAGCAGCTGCATTGCACAAAAATAGTAGATTGAAAGGGGTTCTGCTGGAAAACCTTCTGAGTTTTTTTCTGAGAAATCTGGACAAAAGTATGGCTCAAATATCTGAAAAAAAAGACTACATCATTAAAGTAAGAGCTGATTAAGAGTTCCCTAACTGAAGATAATATTCTTTGGGTTAACTCTGCTGGAGTGAAATAAAAAGGAGAGTAGCCAAGAGATTTTAAAAAATAAAAAAATAAAATGCTTGTTTGTCATGAACAAATGATTGAATTACTGCCTCTGTTTGCAGGAGAATGCCTTTGCCTTGATGGCTACATGAAGGACCCAGTCCACAAGCACCTTTGCATCCGTAGTGAGTGGGGGCCCAATCAGGGGTAAGTAATGCTTATGAACTGAGGATGGCTCAATAAGGCTTCCTATCAGGCATAAGAATTGGTGGATAAAAACTGTAACAACAACAAATCAATCACAAAGGTTAGGGTAAGAAATTACCCTAACCCTTGTTAAAAAGCCACATTGAAAACGAAATGTATAGTGGTTCTGACATGGTTACGTCATGAATAATAAGTTCTAAATACAGTCCCTATAAATAGTCCTCGGAAGCATATTTTCCAAAAATATATGATTCAGATATTCCTCATCATGTCATATTACCAGTCAAAGGTGACTAAGTTTTGCTGTCTGTGAAAAAAGTTTACCCTTTATGTCACATCTATGTCTAAACATACATACATACATACATACATACATACATACATACATACATACATGCATACATTCTATACATACCTATCCAAAATTTTAATTTTAATTGCATATTTAAGCTCTCTGCTTAAAGCGCTTTGGTCAACACTTCTTTTTTAAATGTAATCCACCAATACATTTGACTTCTTTTGAATAGACTTACCGAGGAAAAGCCTTGAAGTAATTACCTACTTAGCAAATATTCTGCCTGGCTGGTCATACTGCATTACTGTGCTTTGTTTATCTATTTGTGAATGATTAAAGAATCAACATGTTTAATAATTCACTCCAATAGAATTAGGGAACTCATAAGAGTCAGGTGTGGTCTGGTGGTAACAGCTGATGCAGCAAATGCTGACATAATTTAAGTGTTGCTATGGGTCGCACTCATGAGTCCTACAATTTCCATAATGCAACCAATAGCATAATGTTTATTATATTGAATTCTTTCAAATTCACACCTGCACTCTGTAGCGCAGGCTTTTGGTTGTTTGTTTTTAACTGATAGTCAGTAATTAAATGCAAGTTAACCCAGCTGACATCACTGTGACATCATCAAGGGTAGGTTCTTGCTTATTTTTAAAAACTTCTTCTCAGTCCATGCCTCTGAGACGTACTGTTCATGAGTCATTTACTATTTCAGTCATAGGCCGAAAAAATACTTGAATGGATTTTAGCACTATCAATAAATCACTTCTGGGCCAATGGTGCGTCACTGAAATTGTGGGTGTTTTATCATGCTTTTTGGCCTGCTCATCTCTTTGGGTGCAAGGTCACTTCTTTTATATTACTATAATGATTCCAAGGGATGACTTATATCTTGATATCTTTTTGGCGTTGAAAAATGCTGTTTCAGACCCAGTCCCAGGAAGTCATATAAACCCTTAATTGGGTTCACAGATGCTTGTTAAAAAGTCCTTGACATTTGGCTAACACCACAGCCACGGTGCCAACCACTCGGTGACCACTCAGGGTTTGGGTGTAGAGGTGCTGCCATTCCAGAAAGTACAGCTTGCATCAAAGAAGACACAGTTCCCTTTGTGATCCCACATACCAAAATCACTGGCAATAGTGATTCTGGTGCATTGTCATCATGTGTAGAAATGTATTTATTATAGGGTTCCTCTTGTTTTTTTATACAGGTACATCATACCTCACCCTCCTCTCCAATTTTGACCAGATACAAACAATATCAAATACAGGCTGCTAATATAAGACACAGAAAATCATTCAGAGAAGGGGTAAAATAATAAAGATAGTGCAAGTTTAAGTAAATTATTTTTTACAGTTTCAGGAAACCCAAAAAAACAAGATAAAATAAAATAAAAACTTGCTTCACCAATGTGCTCACATTTTTAACCATTATGAAATTAGAGCTTAGTTAAGTATTTTAACAAAACCTATATAAAGAGTTCCATTGCATAGATGCATTGCAGCAACATAAACTAAAAGTAAGGAGTGAGGTAGTTTATCTTGTTATTCTGTTTTTAAACCTGATTCATTTGTTTGCATGATTTGTTATGTAGATGATTCATACTTCCCAAAAGTTTTGGAATAGGTCCAGCAGTTTGACTCAGCTGGTAGCTGCAACACGGCTGCAATGGCTGCTACATAATCCGTGTGGGCAACTATAACTTTTTGCCACTGACAACCTGAGGATGTTATTCTAAGTGTCTGACAAGATTACAGAAAAAGATTCTTATACAGAGGTAAACCTTTTTTGTGAAATAATAGGATCCTTTTTTTAAACCAGGAACACAAATGTTGCTGAATCTCAGGAGAATTGAATTGTTACAGGAACAGTGGAAACAATGAGTCAGAGCTGTGGGGGAGAATTAGTTACATAATCATGGTTGATTTGGGCAATTTATGAGATAACAACTGTAACTGCTCACCGTTCGTGATTTCAGAGTGAGAAACTAAACAGGTCTTATTTTTTAACAAACTGCACTTTTAGCAAACGTAACTTTGAGTTGCCTCAAAGGATAATGTTGCAGCCATTGTAGCCATGTGTTGGCTACCAGCTGTATAACCCTCGTGGACAGATTAAAAAACTTTTGGTTAGTGTGAATCATTTATACACCGAAACATGTAAATATAGGGCCCGGTTTTAGAAATACCAGAATTCCCCTTTAATGATAAGAAAATGATGTATGCTATTATGTGGCTGTATTTTAATAGTTGTTTAACCCCATTTAAAATAAAAATTAAATTGTATGGAGCCTGAAGTGTGCCTCGGAATAATAAGATGTTATTGAACCACGCATGACTCTCACAAACTCATCATCACTATTGAGAGCTCGTTGTTCCTGCTCTGTTGGACTGCTCACGAAATGGAAATGCTAAATGATAAATGTTAAGGCAGGACACAACTTAATCGTAAAATGCTGTCATACCAAAACATTTGGAATGTCTTCTAATTATTTGTGTGTTTTCATCAAAATTAAAGGACTAATGTGGAATTTAAATGTTGAATTAAGTCAACAATCATCCATAATTAATCAATAACTTTAATCATCATAAAAATCATTATTCCAATGGCAAATTCCAAGTGCAGTCATGAAAATCATTTGCTTTAAATGGTGGCATTATTTCAATTTTCAGTCTAATTGTATTTGTTCATTTTCACTGTAAATGGTCACATTTAATGCAAATTTAATGCGTTTGTACTAGAAGGTAGTTGGCAAGTTGCAAATAACCCCGCATTTAGATCTATTTACACACACCTTGCATCCTCATTAAAACAGACAAACTGATACAACAAATTGCCAAGAGACTGCAGTTGTAAATTAGCTCTAAGCTAACACTGGTGCAATGCATCGAATGGCAATATGTATGGTTAATATTGTAAATGGTCCCTCTACAAATAAAGGCGTTTGATAGGTAAATGTGTGCACTGTTTGTTACCACCTTAAAACAATCTAGCATGCAGTGAAGATTAGTGGTACAAGTGAATAATGAAAGGAGAACCAAATCCTGTCACACAGTCTGTGGCTTATAGCAAACGGTGTCCCATATCAGCCTCTGCATGTACAGATTTTTTATTTTTTTTTTGGCTTACAGTTTGTTGAGACATCTAAGTTTCCCCGTTAGTCGACCCATGTGTGCACCTCTGTATCTCATTTCCCTGGTGGTCCCCATGTGTCTCTGTCACTGTGTGACAGAGTGGGCACCCTTGGGTGACTTAAATGTTTAATGACCACAGCCTGTGGCAGGGAAGCCGCTCCGCTCTTTCTCTATGTTCTTTTTGCTTACAGTAGTGTAGGAGTTAGCTCCGAATGACACCGGGCCCTTGTCACTTCTTCTCCTTACACTCTCACTTTGCAGACTGTTTAGTCCCCAAGCTGCCACTCCCCATTAATCTCCATCATTCTCCCTCTTTCACTTCAGCCTCTTGGCATCTGTCTCCTCCCCTCGATGTTCCCCACTCTCTCTCAATCTCACTCTTTGTCTCTCTTTTTTCAGCGTCTGCTCTCTCCACCACCCTCTGTCTCTTTCTCCCATTCTGCCTCGTCCTGTCATCCCCTCTTATCCCCTCCCCTGGTAAATAGATATGAGCTGAAGTCACATTGCCTGTCAGCTGCCAGAGACCACATTTTTCAATCAGCATGTTTACACACTGCACACATCGTAATGCTACTTGTGATTTGGGGGCTCTGCAAGGCGGGAATGACCAGAGTTTAGACACTGAAACATGGTTTCTGATTTTAGGGGGTTTAGATTAGGCAGGTGGGTATGCTGAAAAATGCAACGCTTCTCTTGCTTTGATTTTAACGCACAGGTTTATTCTCTTTTGTCTTCCTTGTCTCTCCTTCTGATCTATTCTCTTTTTCATGCCAGTCCCTGGCCTTACACCATCTTCCAGCGTGGTTTTGATCTTGTGATGGGAGAGCAGCCCTCTGATCGCATTTTCAGGTGAGAGGAACTTCACATAACTCGATTTTCCGAAACTACATTTTCCATGGTGCTGCACAATGAATGCTACACAAAATATTTGACAAATGTCAAACAATTCTGGTACACTGGCTTTGGTTTTGTCTCTCCCTCGTGATTTAAGGAGAATCAGAAAAGCAGAGCCATGTCATTTTCTTTCTGGTTACAGATAATGTGTTCTCATGTTGAAAATCCAGTTTTGAACTTGTGTTTGTGGCTCAAACTGACCATGAGGCAGCCATTAAAAATTGACCAATGATATCTTTTGTCAAAGTGTGATTACATGAACCGTCTCATTGCCCTCTGCAGTGAGATGACGGTACTTCTCGTCAAAGGATATATGTGGAACTATTCTACTTTTCAATTTGTTTCTATTCGCCAACTGAAACAAGACCTAAACCTACAATAGCCAGCCTGTACTCATTCTCAATGCAACACACACAGCAGCCTGGTCATTGCCTTAGCACTTCTTTGTTTGACGCGGTAGGTACTCCTCGAGCTTCCGTTCTAGAAGCATCACTGTAGTGCAGTGGTAGATGGGTCAAATGCTGTACACAACCCCAGTGTGTCTGACCGTAGAGGGCTTCACGTGCAAAACTGATGCAAGCGGGGTAGTTAGAGCATCACAGTTTGAAGCTGAATGCCACTGACTTACTGCTATTTGATGAGTCGGGAGAGAGCTGACATATCCTCACTTTATAAAGTTGTTACACCAAATGCCCAACAGACATGGAGTAACATCATTTGTTTTACTTGAACACTTGGTGTCAAACCAACAAATGTGAGTCCTATCTCCCCTCCCCCCCCTTTTGCTCTATTGCGGTCTCCATCAACTCCTGAAAGACATATTAGGATCATTTTCTGTTCAATGCTCCACTATGTTTACCAGCTAGTTGCTAACTTTGTCAGTGTGCTATGTTGTGCTGGGTAGGTAGCATACACTAATACTGGAAAAAAAAAACAACAGCAATAAGGGGAGTGAGAGTGAACAGAACAGTAAAGTTGAGGGCTCTACAACTTAAACAGTGAGTTGAAAGATAATCTGGGGCTTATCACTACGAACAACCCCTCTCACCTAGAGCTTACAGTAGTCACTCCTTGAAAAGCAATGCTTAACCATCTGTAAGCTAGCAAATGAGAGTGAATATTGACCTTTTCTCAGTCAGATAACCTGACATGCCAGATGGTTTGTTACACAGAACCATCTGAGAAGTCGCCCTAAAAACTGTTTGGGAAGGGGCTTGCAAACATACTTTGTGATAGTATGTGATTGAATAAACCATCTGTCTCTTGGTGAAATACACTCTTCAGTTCTGCCATAACTGATGCTATAGTATCATCTTCGCTAACCTCTTTTGGAGCTGCCATTTTTGTTTTCATACAAACGGTCACTTCTTACACTGGTCGTCACACCAAAACCACCCATAACTGACTGTAGTTCCTCAAAGGACGCAGATTGCTTCAATCATTGTGCATTCAGCCACAAGCGCACAGCAAGCTTGCTCAGAGAGTTTTTGTATTTCTAGTAGAGCATATACAGTATAGTTGACAGGATGCCCCTTTATGTTCACTGGGAACCACATCACAAAGAAACATACAGCAGAGCGCTTGTCCTTGTACCTAATGATGTTTATAACAGCTTTTCCTCCTAATATGATTCATTCACCGACTTGAGAATGAGCAGATCTAACAGAGGATGTTCGACTGCCTTCATTACAACACTCTGACTCCTTCCATGACAGTACAACAACAACAAAAGGGTGTTTCTGCTGCTGCTGCTGCTTACAAAAAAAAGTAAACCTATACTGTTTCTGTGCACCGCTCCCATGGCTATCAGCATTGCCATACATTATGATGCTGGCATCACGCTAGTATATCCTAGAAGTGCTTTGATATGTTACCCTCACTGCTACCATGTTTTCGGCAGGACGCCTTCCTCTCCTCACTCTGTCCAGGCTTGCAGTTTAAAATCTCTTTGTCCTCAGAGTGCTCCCATCCAGCCATCCATCCTAATTTAAATGTTTCAGCCTCTAGCTTTGAACTTTGCCAAACAACCCTGTCAGCTCCAGGCGTCGGAACAAGACCTTGAAGATGAGCGAGCACTCAGAGAACCATGCAGCCATCATCTTGTTTGCCTAGGCAGATACTACCATTAAACACAGAAGCAAATGAGGCAATTACAATCACAGTGGTATGGAGAATAAAATGAAACAAAGCAAACTCAAGGATGCATGCAAAATTCTCCTGTGTCAGAGGATATAAATGTAGAGAGTCAGCATTCAAACACACAGCATTTGCCATCCGCACAGTATAAACTGCCAGGGGGTTCCTCTGAGGACTGCGAACATGTTTTCCACTCAGCAACTGTTTTCTCGTGGGAACTCTTAGTGTTTTCCACCTCCAGTTTCTCTTAGGGTGAACCAGATAAGTCATACAGTAGCACACTTGTCCCTAGTTGTCCATTATAAAGCAGTGCTTGTTAAGTGGCTGCTAATTTGTCCTGTGGTCACCCATATACGTCACACTGCATCACAGAGACTTTCCATATTGTTGCTGTACACAGTCCCATAAGGGATCGTGAAAGGGCATATGAGAGAGGTGCCAACATTTTCCTAAAAATGATACAAGAATATTACAATGTAATAGACCTACCACCTTATAATTACTTGCTAGAAGGCAGTGTTTTACCCTAAATGGAAGAACAGCAGCACTTTGATCCACTGAAAACTTGACTTTGAAACAGAGAGTAATTGGGTGGATGTAATTAAATGTTCCATTTCTAGGTTAGCTTAATCATTCTCTTTCTTAAAATGACTGGTAATGCATGCAGTACCCACAATCTACTGCCCTTTCCTTATGCTAAGTTAGCATTTTATAAAATGCAAATTGAACAATTGTGAATGAGGAAATGTGTGTAGTCTGCATAAAAATGGTTGTTAACCATTTAATCAACAAGTTGCCTTTTTTTGTGCTACAAGTAATCATGCATAATTCATCAGTGCTAATAATGCATCTGATGTTAATCAGCGTGCACTGTTTAACTTAAAGTTAGAAGCATTACATTTCCTCTACAGAGTGTTTAAAGATTGATGGTATTCATTGACTCACAAATAAAGAATTGTTTTGAAGCCCTCATTCCAGACATCTGTTGTTTACAGATTTATAGCCCTGTTTTGTCTCAGGGGAAACTGGTATTGGCCCGTCTTTGTCAGGGTTTCTCATTTAGTATGCATTGCGTCCATTAGCACACAATGTCCTTCTGCTCAAGAAAGAGTTATGTAAAAAGAATAGCTTTGCTCAAAGGTAAAATAAATAACCTCTAACCAACTTGATGCCATTATTCTGAATCACTGATGCAGTGAACACACTAATCTTTGAAAAAGTAGCCATGCTGTCGTGATGTGGTTGTTGTTTTCGCACAAGAGGACTAGACCTTGATGGAGTGGTAACTCAAAGGGGCACCGCATCATTGTGAATGGTTTCTTTCTGTTATTTGTTTTAGGGGCAGCTATTTTTACAACTTCTGAGTCTAAAGATTGCAAAGTCAGTCAGTCGTCCATCTTCAGAAGATGACGCCTACTGCCTTTGGTTTGTCATAGAGCCCCATAATCAATAAGTCAAAATTACATTATTTTCGATCTTTGACAAAACTAATGACAATCACTTCAGCTTCAGCTGTACTTTTTGTTCAGTGCTAATTAGTGAATGCTCATATCCAGACAGTCTTGCCAAGGGTGTACCCCGCAACATTACTGAAAATGGATCCACATGGATGGATAGTATCCTAACAGTAGGAGACAAACTGGTAAACGTACCTGCTAAACATCTGCTTATGTTAGCAGTCTGGCATTAGCGTTTAGCTCAACGCATTGCCATGGCTAAAAACAGCTTCACAGAGCTGCTTGTATGGCTGTAGACTCATGTTAGATTTATCCTTGGTCTTGGCCCTAAGATCAAAAGTTTGTGTTTTTAATCATGTTTAGCCAACTTCTTCCCTCTTACTTTTGTCAAATTTTAGTCAAAAAAACCCACAAGCATTTTAGTGCATTTTTTCCTTTTATGAGTGATAATTTAACTAGTTGACAGGATGTCTCATGCTAATACTATTTTAGTAGTAATTGGAAGGAGTTTTATGTCAATCCAAAGTAAGGTACGTCTAAGTTTACTAACTTACCTAAAGAGTAACTTCACCAATTTTAAACATTAAAGTGTAGGTTTTAGGGGGTACCGCTGCATGTATGATAAAGTAGTACAAAGCAATTTTGGGCTCCAGCAGAAGCTTTGTGTCATCTGATAAACTGCCTCCAGCAATGTCGATAAGTCGCTCAATTAGTGGAATTACCATTTAAACATAATAGGAGGTTTTACAGTATTATGAAACGATCTAATTTTTATACTGATGCCTCTATTTGACCTACATATTTGGCTATTTCTATATAGTTAGTCTTCAGGCCTGTCAGTGGGTTGGATTCCCACATATCATCATACCATTCATGGTGGATGTTGATAAGTATAGCTTCATCAAACCACAAAATCTGTTATTTTTAGGCTTGCGTGTCCGCTAACCTAGCTCTTACATGGCCACAAATATACAGTAGAGATGCAACACTTCAGTCATCGCCTGTACACAGCTGTGTTTTAAAGATGAAATACAAAATGTTTCATCCTTCTTTCCCTTGCTTTACCAAATGCACACTTTAGCTGGCTCAAGATCATTACGGCATGGAGTGTGACACTGATAATTTTTTATCCACAGGGGCCGCTGAATCACCTGCATTCCGCTGACTTGATGTTGTTTTCCAAGCTAGTTCTGCTCTACTTGCGAATCTCAAACCTGTAACCTTACTTGTCTTATCCACCTTTCTTGTCATCTGCAGATTCACATACACCTTGGGAGAAGGAATGTGGCTGCCGTTGAGTAAAAGCTTTGTCATCCCACCGGCTGAGCTCGCCATAAACCCCTCGGCCAAGTGCAAGACGGACATGACTGTCATGGAGGATGCGGTGGACGTACGGTGAGAGATGACATACCACTTTAGCCTGTATTACTCTATAGTGCTGACCTTTCGAGGATTTGATGATAGAAGTGTCAACAAAAAGAAATAAAAAGGTTCCATAATACTGCAGATGTTACTGGTGCAAGTTTTGTTTCACAGTAGCACTGAATTACTTCCAGGAGTCCGTGTTCACTTAGTGTTTTATTGTCTCTAATAAAGCTTTTTTGATCATCAGCATTTTGATAGACTAGTGCAATGCCCATAGGAAGTATGTATTCCCATAGAAAAGTGTGAGGTTAAGTAGCTTTTTCATCGATGGCCAAATGTTTGAACTATTGTGTTTTCATATATTTGGGCTTTTAGCAAGGGCACTGTAGGGAGTTGAAGCCCATTCCACTAATGGGAAAGTACCACTTTTTTAGCAATCCCGTCGGATGAACAATGTTAGCAACGCACCAGATATGCTAGCAAGAAGATAAACCAAGCAAAATGCAATCGTGCAACTAATATGAAAAACTGCACGTTGAAAATTTCATCATAAACACCAAAATAAACTACTGAACAGAAGCCTAACATAGAGGGCTCTGCAGTGATTGGCTTTGGTGTGCACGTGGCTGTGGTGTGCAGTGATTGACTGTGGTGCGCACGTGGCTATGGTGTGCAGTGATTGGCTGTGGTGCGCACGTGGCTATGGTGTGCAGTGATTTGCTCTGGTGCGCTATGGTTGGCAATGCAAGCAGAATTTGTAAATCATGTGTTAAATAATTTATTAACAGCATCTTTGTAGTCCAGACAAATCCGACGTTGCACACCCTTAAACCACGCAGCAGCCATGTTGAAATCTCAGGTCAGTCTGATCCTGATCAGCAGAGATATTTGAGGCACGTACAGACAGACAGAGATTTCTTGTTTTTATAGAGAGATATTTCTCACTGCCATCTCTTTCATCTGGCATTGACTCTCTCATTTAAATCAACTCTTTTATTTACTGTTGTTGCAGTGAATCTTAAGAAGCCCAGAGAGGTTGATGCAGAGGTCTTACTGTCATGATTCAGAGGATAATAAAACTCTGTAGATCTAGCACAAAATCAATTATGGAGATGCAGAAAAAACAGTGTAAAAAAGATTTTTAAAAAAATAAAGAATTACTTGGCAGTTCAAAGCCATAAATGACCTGTTCAGATTGCTAAATGGTTCATAAGTCCACAAAAGAAAACCTGCTGTGTGTGTGTGCTGACTGTGTTTGTGTCTGGGCTGCACAGAGAGCCATAACTGTACCAAAACTGTGCTGCGGCATTACTGGACCCAGCAGACAGCAGTGACAAAACATAATTATTTACTGAACTATTGTCGAATTCACATTTTATTTCATTGCCATCGACGGGACAAGGCTTGTGTTATGTTTCCAAGATCAAAACTTTGGAACAAAACAAGACATCTTCATTAAAAGACGGTCATGCAATTAATGGGGCACGGAATTCATAACCCCAAAAGACAGTTCTGTTCCCTCTTTGTGTCTTGCTCCCTTGTTGTCTTACACCACTGTCAGGTCAAAATTTCCCCCACCAACACTTTGATCCAGCCTATCGTCATCAGAATCATAAATGGGACTTATATATGAAACCAAAAGACAACAACAGTGAGTCATTTTAACCAACTGACAGTAGTCATGTACATAATGCAACTTAATCAATGTCACATAAAGAGATAGAGTGGGGAGAACAAGTATTTGATACACTGCAGATTTTGCAGGTTTTCCCACGTACAAAGCATGTAATATTTATCATAGATACACTTCAACTGTGAGAGACGGAATCTAAAACAAACATCCAGAAAATCACATTATATGAGTTTTAAATAATTAAATTGCATGACATAAGTATTTGACCACCTACCAACCAGTAAGAATTCGGGCTCTCACAGACCTGTTAGTTTTTGTTTAAGAAGTCTTCCTGTTCTCCACTCATTGCCTGTATTAACTGCACCTGTTTGAACTCGTTACCTGTATAAAAGACACCTGCCCACACACTCAATCAAACAGACTCCAACCTCTCCACAATGGCCAAGACCAGAGAGCTGTGTAAGGACAACAGGGTCAAAATTGTAGACCTGCACAAGGCTGGGATGGGCTACAAGACAATAGGCAAGCAGCTTGGTGAGAAGGCAACAACTGTTTGCGCAATTATTAGAAAATGGAAGAAGTTCAAGATGACGATCAATCTCCCTTGGTCTGGGGCTCCATGCAAGATCTCACCTCGTGGGGCGTCAATGATCATGAGGAAGGTTAGGGACCCAGAACTACATGGCAGGACCTGGTCAATGACCTGAAGAGAGCTGGGACCACAGTCTCAAAGAAAACCATTAGTGACACACTATGGATTAAAATCCTGCAGCACACACAAGGTCCCCCTGCTCAAGCCAGCGCATGTCCAGGTCCGTCTGAAGTTTGTCCTTGACCATCTGGATGATCCAGAGAAAGAATGGGAGAAGGTCATGTGGTCTGATGAGGCAAAAATAGAGCTTTTTGGTCTAAGCTCCACTCGCCGTGTTTGGAGGAAGAAGAAGGATGAGTACAACCCCAAGAACACCATCCCAACCTTGTCTTGTCTTGGCCAACAACCTCCTTCCCTCAGTAAGAGCATTGAAGATGGGTTGTGGCTGGGTCTTCCAGCATGACAACGACCCGAAACACACAGCCAGGGCAACTAAGGAGTGGCTCGGTAAGAAGCATCTCAAGTGGACTAGCCAGTCTACAGACCTGAACCCAATAGAAAATCTTTGGAGGGAACTGAGAGTCCATATTGCCCAGCAACAGCCCCGAAACCTGAGCGATCTGGAGAAGATCTGTACGGAGGAGTGGGCCAAAATCCCTGCTGCAGTGTGTGAAAACCTGGTCAAGAACTACAGGAAACGTCTGATCTCTGTAATTGCAAACAGAGGTTTCTGTACCAAATATTAAGTTCTGTTTTTCTGATGTATCAAATACTTATGTCATGCAATAAAATGCAAATTAATTGTTAAAAAAAAATGCAATGTGATTTTCTGGATTTGTTTTAGATTCCGTCGCTCACAGTTTAAGAGTACCTCTGATAAAAATGACGACCTTCTACATGCTTTTTAAGTGGGAAAACCTGCAAAATCTGCAGTGTATCAAGTACTTGTTCTTCCCACTGTAGATGTAATTATCATACTTATTTTAACAATACTCCATAACCATGGCAAATGTTTGTAAAGTGCATCTCAGAAAAAACACTGATGTTTCTTTATGTCGCAACTTGGAGATGGACTAACTTACCGTCAAACGTATAGATTTCTTGTGGTCACAAACACAGCTGCAATTTGCTGTGAGATCTCCTTAAACTTTCCTGTGGTTTCACACTTACAAATGCTAAAATGCATTTGGACTTGGAACAACTGTCACTGGCATGAGAACCTTGTGGTCTTGAACTCCATCATCATCACGTCCACTCCAACGTGAAAGTAGGTTGCAGCAACTGCCTGCTAACATTTTATCCAAGCTACTCGGCTAGGGTATTATTTGGTTGATAAAAATAATTTATAAGATCATTTAGGTCATCTAAATTGTGATTGACTGTTGATCTTGTCCTATTTCACCTTTGAAACAAAATCTTTGCGCTTGATTTATGCAGTACGGAATTGGACACAGCATTAGTCTTAGTTCAATGCCCCAGTCATTAAGTCTCCTTGCGCCAGACCTATCCTGGGAGTGTAGAGGCAATGCAAGCAGACCATGTATAACCATGTGAAAAATGTAAAGTGAAACTAGTTAATTAAGTCTGTTTCATGTCAAAACAACACATAAAGAAAAGCACTTTCCAGCCAGCACAGCTGTCAAGGTTCTGGTTACAAAGAGTTTTTTCAGACAGCAAAATGACACATAAGCGATAAACATGCAATTCTCATCATGCAAACACATCAGTCAATGTCATAAAAACAGCCCCTCTCCCTCTTGGCTTTACTTGTGGTGATGATATATTGTCTTTTCAGTGGAAAATCTCATGCAGCTGAGCAAATTTGAGTTTACATCATGGCAATGCTATTTCACCAATGTAGTGTTCAGTTTGGCTTGTTTGTGTTGCTAATTATTAATCATTTGATAAAGATGTTTTTTAAGCTTCCTGTGGGAGCATACCAGAAATAAAACTTCAAGAACCACTGGTTTGATTCCATGACACTGTTAGAGGAAGTTTCTTTTTTAATACAAACTGGTTGTTTTGACAGCAACAACACATTCAACTAAGCTATTTCAATCAGGAGACAGTTTAGAGGTACATAAGAGACTGAGAGAACTTGAAGTTAGATTCAGTTCATTATGAATAAAGTGAACAGACTTAGGCACTTACACCACAGCAGTGGGTCACAATATCAAGAAGTCTTACTAATTAGTTGTTTCCTATATGGAGGTAGGGAGGTGTCCACCCTGAGCCTTTAGGTGGTGGTAATGAGGAATGGAGCTCCATGTAGGGATGACTTCATGTGACAAAAATTGCGAGCAGATGGTTGAATGGAGGTGGCCACGGATCATCAGTTAAGGTTGTACAGGGGAGGAGGGTTGCGCAGTATTCATGGTGCTTAAACGGCAGCTGAGCAACAGCAGCAAGAGAGAACATTCAAAATTTGTCAGCTTACAAATGATTAGCTAGAGAACCGCATGGCAGGATGTGATTGGATGAAGAGGAGAATGAGTTGGAGGAGATAACTGACAGCGGGAGATTGTGCTTGTGACAGAGAGACAGAGAGGGCATGCGTAAAGAAGTCTTCATGACTGAACTTTTGCTAAGCTTCGTATTCACACATATTACATATTTTACATTGTGTTACATAGATCCATATATGGGAGTACATTCACCACCACTGAGTGCCACAGGAAATCATTCCTGCCTGTGGCCATCAGACTGTTGAACTTCTCGCTCTGAGTATCAGACACTCTAAGTTAATAGGAGGACTCTGGACGCTTTGTTTCTCATCAAAGTGCAATAGCTACAAAGTAACGCATTACTGTAATTCCACTACTTTTAGCAGTAACAAGCATGCAACTATTTTTACAATTATTTTATTATTACAATTACTTAAATTAAAATGAGTTCATTACTCACGTTAAAAATGTGAGAAATTAACGCTTGCAGACAAGAAGACAGTCTTACACCATTCCTGTTCAGCTCCCAGACCGTGGTCTTCCTCCAGGGCCGAAGTTTGTGTTTACCTTTAGGGTGAACCCCCTTTACGTGTTAAGCTGGTTGGGAAATAAAACCAGGGAACTTTGCTGTATCTTGAGGAGCCGTCCACAGCGAAACTGCAGCCTGTACAGTTCATTAATTGCTCGTCTACTATTGTTACCTCCTTCGCTTTCCTTTCCCTCTTATTCATTCACCGTCCGCACTTACGCAGGCTCCCTCACTCTTGCTTGCCCAAGCTCAAACTTTACACTCGTTGAAATTAAAGACAAAAATGTAGCGGTGAGTTGTCAATTATGTTCAGGTGTAAAGAACCTATCCACTGCAAAGAGTAACAATCCTGTTGAAGCAACACGCTTTGACAAACTAGTCCCTTCAAGTATTAAAAGGGACTTTTCTACTACTGCTTGATTTGAAGGCCTGTTGCCCTGTTGATTACAATAAATAGATATTACATATTCACAATTAAAAAGCAGACATAAAAGTAACTTAAAAGTTATTTTCTCTAGTAACACATTACTTTGGATCTACAGTAATTGGTAATTCAATTACTTGTAAAAGAAGCAACTAGTAACTGTAACTAATTACTAATTTTCAGTAACTTGCCCAACACTGGCAATAACCCATATTTCCAGTGTTCCATTATTGATTACACTGTATAGATGGATATTTTCTAGCAGAATGTACATTTCTTGTATTTTTGTTCTGTTTTTGTTGTTCTCTTTTATATATAGTTTTTATTTGTCTGCATATTGCTGGGACTTTGAATGGGGTCAGATGTAACGCAAGCAATCTCCCCCCCTGGAGATCAATACATTATTTCTGATTCTGATATTTGGGAACGATTGTTATATGTTTGTTATAAGGAAAATTACCATAATAAATCCAAAGGGCAGGCAGCTGTCATAACCCCTCAGTTTGAGGTGTGCCTCTGAAAAACCTTTGTTTGTAGGGTCATGTAATCCTAACACTTAACTCTAATACTCTATCACAACAAGAGTTGGGACACCCAACCCCTGGGTGTGAAAGTGCAAAACAGAGGGGTAGGGCTAAGTGATAGGGGTAAGGGGTGCATTGGGACTGAGTCCACATCTGCACCATTAATATGCAAGCCATCCAGAGGCATGATACATATTATAGGATTTCAGTGCATCAAATGTATGGAGATCCTAACCTGTCTCATGTTATGTACAGAAGAGAAGAAAGAGTAGGGGAAAAACAAGGTTTTACATCTGTCTGTTGCAGCTGTTTCCAGATGTGCCACTATCTACTCATAACCTGTCGATGGACAGAGTTACACAGTTAGATTGTTGTGTCTCAGTGTTCATCAGCATTATGAATCACGATCAATCATCAAGAGAGTTAACGTGACTGCATTTGGTTTTACAGTATTATGTAGCTGCATAAAGTCTGTGTGAACAGGCTTAGTTTGGGAGAAGAGGTAGGTTAATGTAATTAGTAGTGGGAATTGTCATTTAATGTATGCTGGGACATGCCCTGTCAACAAGTTAGTGTGCGCAACCGTATCAGAACCTGTCCTAATTTGCCGATAGTTATTTACCCTGTGAAAATTATGTCAGGTACAATTAGTCTCACTCAAATGAATATCCCCATCATCTTTTTCTCATTAGCATTTAACAACTGAATAGGTTTCTATGTCCTTGTCAGTGGCAGATTTCAAGTCCTCAGATGACAGAGATGTGAGGTATTCCTGCAACAAGAATATTATAAAATGAATCTGATTAGAAGAAGAGCATTTAATGTGATTGTCAGTGTCTACTGTAATGCCTCCTGTAGTCTGTATGCTCTATTTTTATCCAGCTAATTATCAAGAGGAATGTGTGAGGTTTCTCAGAGCAGGCCTTAAAAGAGACAATTCACAGGTGTAACATAGTCATTATGCCTCTTACAGCAGCCCTCATTATATTTGAATATTGAGTTAGCAGTGACAATTGTGGTCACCATAACAGGCCATACAATGTTCTTCAGAAACAGTGTGCTGAGTGTGTGATGTAATTTTCTTTCACTTCTTATGTAACCTTACATTTGATTTTGTTTGTGTAAATTGAAAAATACAACATAGAACATTACAGTTATCATCGTACAGTATTGCACGCCTTTACTGTCACCTTTAATTATAAGTTTGTCCATCACTGTCATTCTTTATTGCTTGGTTTTTCACATAAATGACTCAAATTTCTTTAGTATGGGAGTCCACCGAGACCACGCTCCCCTGACAAAGCTGCAATAGTTGAGGATAAAGTTATGAGAAACTGATGAGTGACAGCCATAAAATTAAACAAAAGGAATAAGAATGACAATAATTAAAAACAAATCAAATGTTTGTGGCACAAGGAATTTTACAAGTTGTAAGTATGTGCAAGTCTATCCACTGGTCTGTGCAGCTGACTTTATCTTCTGTCATTCTGTCAAAACGGACATTATATAATTGTAATTAGTGTAGGTGTGTGGTAGGATGCTGGTTTATTTTTGCAAATTTGCCTTTGTCATTGTTTTAATGAAGCAGCAGCTGGGTATGGACCTGGGGCATCAGGCTTAAATTAGTGGTCTTAAATTCATCCATCTATGTAAAAGGTTGCCCACTTGATGTCCACTGGGAAGCAATATGAACATAGGAAACACACTCCAATAGTAGCTAAAGCACAAAAGGAACAAAAATGTCAACCTCATGACGGTGCTTGAGTACAAGGGGAAGATCAGGGTCACTTGTAAAAAAAAAACAACCAAAGGTCACACTTGTGCAGATGTTAAGATTTCATGTTAAAATATTACTTTGGTAAAAGCAAAAGGCAAAAATACACAACAAGAACACGGATCGTAAATTATTCACAGTGCAGGAAGAGGCTGAAAACTTGGAGGTCTTATTTGAAGGGTCCACCCAATATTGTTATGCTAGTACTTACAACATATATATGGTAAACAGTACTTGAGGAAAAATAAAAGTACCTTGTATTGAACATTCTAAAGTATCAGAAGTACAAGTAAAAGTCAATTATGTAAATATTTGTGTATATGTATGTATATACTGTATAACATGGGTCAACTGATTATTGGCAGTGTTTTTGGGCTTATTGGAATTGGTGTTTTACTTCTTTTTTTTTTTCTAATCTGGTAACAGATAAAATATGTGGCTCTGATGAAGCATGCAATCTGAAAAGTAACTAGTAACTTACCAAATATATTGAATGAGTAAAAAAAAGTGTATTGTAGTGGAAGTTTGAAGGAGTAGAAAATGGAAATAGCTGAGTGAAGATAAAAATTGTACTTAATTATAAGACTTAGATAAATGTACTCAGTTATATCCCATCATGTAAATCAGTATATCAATCTATAAAGTAATTTGTTCTTGAAATCTTTTCCAAACATTTTAACTTATTTCTAAATCCTTTGTGGATCTTTTCATCTATGTACACATTTATAATTTCAACTGTATACCTATCAACAAAGCGCCTTGACCTGTATGCATCTTAAAATTGATCATACATACAATTTTTGCAATCCTATTAACAAGAGCATAAACAGAAAGATATATGCAGCATATATTCTTGCGGTTATTAAGACACAAACTGCTGATACAGAGTAAAAGCTGTATATGATTAAAGCATTACGGAAAACCCTTTTGCTCTCCCATTAAATCCCAACATAGCAATATATCTCAACTTACAGAGGAATCTTTTCACTGTATGTGGAGGGTAAATGTAAATAGAGAAGTTTGATGTTCTTTGAAGTACAGCAAAGAACATCCAGTAAACGGATGTCACATGATGTTTTGCTCTACTTTGTCAACTGGAAGGGACTTGAAAGGATGGCACTAACACTAACTGAAGCTCTGCTCAAGAGCCTGAACACCAGGGAAAGGGCCACATTTAATTTGATTACTATATCTATCACAGAGGTGGAGCAATAGTTTATTTTCAGACACAAGTGTCTCCTGTCTCAGTGGTTTTTTGTCAAAAAATATGTCTTAATACAGCATGTAGCACTAAAACATAAAGCAGACAATATCAGAGGAAAAAAAAACATATTTCTGCTTGTTGCTGGCCATAAATCTCCAGCTTGTTTCCAATGACTTGACAGTGAAATGTAAAGACATGCGTGTTTGGGTGGGGCTCCAGCTGTGTATGTGTGTAATTAATGAAATTACTTTATTTATGTTTTACTTTGGGACTAACAGTCACCATTGCTAACATACGAGATTAAAATATCTCCACAGAATGTAAATGATTGGAGTATTAATTAGAGGATTTTAATGTATTTTACAGTGATTAGAGACTGAGTCACTTCCTTTGCATTACAGGCCAAAAAGTCCTGTTGACATTTACACTTTGTGTAAAAGCAGAAATAACTTCAAATGTTCATATACACTATGTTTATTTAATTGTGCGATGGGAAGCAGATTAAAATGCCCATTTTTTTTTGCAGAAGAGAGAGGTCAGGATGATGGTTCAGTGTGTAGCAAAAATCCAACTATCAGGAGACCAGCATTTGCTTTATTAGTGCGCCTGTCCTTTTCTGCAATGAAAACTCAAATTGTCTGCTGTGAAATGGTCTATAGCAGTAAATAGGATCAATTTCCCAAGTGTATAATTGCTGAAACTGACACAATCACTACAATCAGGGAGATGATCAGGGTTTGGCTTGTTTCTGATAGATTACTTTAAAGCACGGAGCATCACAGTATTACGTAAAGTGACAAGTGGAAAACAACAGTTATTTAATTCAACACATTTTCAGTCTCAGTTCATCAAATATGGCAGCTTAGCCAGTGGCCTCAAGCTTCAAAATATGAGACTGTACATTCCTATTCTGAGTGTCTTTCAGGACTTGGTGCGTGTGCTAAGTGTGTGCTAAGTGTGTGTGTGTGTGTGCGCGTGTGTGTGTGTGTGTGTGTGTGTGTGTGTGTGTGTGTGTGTGTGTGTGTGTGTGTGTTTGTGTGTGTGTGTGTGTGTGTGTACAGCATACCATGATTTCATCTGTGTAGCCCTCTTTTCTGTGATTAAAGGCCTGCATCATTCCCTCATGCCGTCTCCAACACCTTGAGTACACATGTGATGCAGATATGGATGGCATTAAATTTTTTTAATGCAACTGGAAAAAAAAAGGAGGAAGATAAAAACGGGCAAAAAAAGGAGAGAAATGCAGGATGGTCTCTTCAGCCTTGGCGTGGGCTATGCAACACATCACAACACAACAAGTTAAAAACATAACAATATTAATATGCATGCGCATACCCACCGGTAAAAAAACAGCAAAATAAAGGTAACTAGGGTATAGAGAACGTTTAGAGGCATAAAGAGATGAAAATATCAAGTGTTACACTGCAGTCCAAAAAAGTCAACATCATTTTATGAAACAAATGCTATTTGTTGTGTTATTCCTTTAACCATCTGATCAGGGAAAGATGGGAAATATCATGATCTATATCTTATCTAATAATTGTGACATTTGTATTGCACATGAACCAAAGTTTATAAGCTAATTTGGAAAGAAAATCGGGACACCTAAAGTGGATTTGCAGAAGTCAAATCAATAAACTTTACTGTTATTGTATCTAATTTTGAATTGCTTTCATTCCTAAACTTCAACCCTGTCTGCGTAAAAAATGAAATAAATAAATAAAACATTTTTAAAAAGCTGTCAAGATGTATAGTCATTAAAAGCATTGAAAATGGAATTTTGAAACTGTTTGATTTCATCATAACTGAAGCTGTTGTTAAATAATGTAGTACTTCTGTGCTCCTTTTTGATGCAGTTGTATGCAATTCCCCCCCTCATTCTGTGTTTACACATTTCAGTTCCTCTTTCTTTTTCAACATTTTATTTCCATTTGGCAGCTTTCTTCAAGACACTGTGTAAATAACTCATTTCCCTCTGATGTATGATCTGATGAGCACTCTCTTCAGCTTTCCCCAGAGGCTGCACGGAAACACTGTTGACACCTTCTTGATACTGCCGATTTATTCTGCTTTTGGGCTGTGTTCCCCCATGTTTGATGATCACTTGTCACTCTGTCTTGCTCCCTGGCAGATGGATAAATGGCGACAAGCTCTAATCATTCTGTACTTGATTAGTTGGCTCATTGGCAGTCACTGTATAACACGATGTAGAATCAGCACCGGTTTCTGATTTCCTAATGGATTTATTATTGCTTTTGGAGCATTGCCTTAAGGTTATATTCAAAGAACAGTTGTAAAGTCGTAAGACAAGGTGAACAAAAGTCATTATTTTATCTCTCCTCTGCCTTTGCATTGTGTGAAAGCTGTATGGGTGGATATTTATGAACAAAGAATTCTTCCAAGTCTTCCAAATCTAACAAACCAAAGCAGTCATCCTTAGAAATACCTTTAAATTATTTTAAGTTAATTTTCTACTACTACTCTCTGAACTGAATAACTAAGCAACTAAATTACAGGGTATAAGTTGCCATTTTTACCTTGGGGTATTTTCCAATGATAAATGGACTGAATTAATGACTCTCTGTATTTCTTGTTTTGATCTACATTTTCTTCTAACCCTTCCATTGTTGAGCTATCCATGTTAATGGTGCCCATAATTGAGGCTTACGTTTATTGCCTCTTTCAGCTGCAGACCGCAGTCTCAGACAAAATTTTAAATATTGCTTGCAGTACTTAGTGCCCATTCATTTTAAGCATGCCCTACTTATATTTTATTAAAATTATTAGTGCTATTTTAAATCATGTGTGTAATATGATTAAGATCTGTGTTCCTTGCTGAAACTACTTTTCCAATTTGAAGATGCATATATTTTCTTTCAATACAGTAATTACCTGCTATTCATCTTTGTGAATGCAAGTTTATGTAGCCCTCCCTATGGGCTTTTCTACTTAAAAAAAAGAAATGAAAAAAAAGGCTAAATTGGGGGTGCTCATTCTGATGGTTCAATAAAATAATTATGCACTCTGATAGTGATTGTGGCATCAGTCCAGTCAAATAAACACTTGAAGTTGTCTTTCATTTAATTAGATAAGTGCACAGAGAGTCAATGCCAAAAGCCTATTATTAGTTTAAAATAGGTATTTCCTGACTGAAAACCCTCTCTATAACATAAAAACAAGAAACATCAAATAAACATTTGAAGGGCATTGAAGACGAACAAGGCTGAATGTGTTTTTTAGTTGTTGCCCCTCAAACATTGTTTGACATGAGGACATCTGTTTCCATTGAATGGATATTGAAACACATGATTTTGGCCACCATCTGGCCACAGACCCTGTTTACAGCTTATATTAATGCATCTGCAGTAGGGTCAGGAAGTCTATGATCACTAGACAAAATACTTCTGTTTGTTTCAAAATGTAATACAATTTATTTCATTAAAAAATATTAAATCAGCATAACTTTCCGAGTCAAACATTTAATCTTTGAAAAACGTCCATGAATTTCAGAATATCTTGGTTCAAAATCGTCAGTATTTCATATGTCCCCATTTTTTGCTTTAATGACGGCAGCCATTTGAACTGGCATGGACTCCACGAGTTTGTGTAAAACCTCATGGCTCATGATATCCCAGCATGATTTAACAGTAGTTCTTGCAAAGCATTTGGGGTCATTGTCCTGTTATAGTATCAAATAGTAGTAAATCAAATCACGGGTAGATTAAAACTCTAAAGAGGGCGGTGCATGTGACTGAAGTGAATCATTTGTATCCATCCATCAGTAGATCAACACATTGAACTTAGTTCCTTAAGACATAGAAAGGCAACTTCCTCACAGATACAGAATTTGTGAAAAAGAACACAAGACTCCAATCAGAAAAAGTCCTGTCAAAAGAAGGCTGTCTTGTAGTGGTCTCAGAGGACGAGTAGCAGTTCCTAAACCACTTCTCAAGGGGTGAAACAAGGGCAAGCACTAGGTGGGCTAAGTAATACCAGAATTCCGTAGTGGATGACTGGAATAAAGTCCTGTTCACGGATGAATCCAAGTGTGAGATTTATTGCAGTCACAGAAGTGTGTATATATGTTGATGAACAGGAGAGAGAGTAATATCACATTGTTTCATACCCGCAGTGTGGTGGGAATATTCAAGTCTGGGGTTGTTCTGCCTACACTGGAGTAAGACACCTGCACAGAATTGTCTCTACCTCGAACAATGAGAAGTACCGTTTCATTTTTCAGAGACATGCTGCAACCTCTGGATTGCATCTTTGTTTAAAAGGATTCCCACTGCTGCAGGATAATGACCCCAAACACACCTCAGCACTCTGCAAGAACTACTTGAAGACCAACGAAGACCAAGGAGAACTGACTGTCATGGACTCTCCTACGCGGTCACTTGAGCTCAGCCCTTCTGAACATTTATGGGGGCACTTGAAGACTGAGAGAACCAAGCGGAAGATGACATCACAAGTTTTTGTGCAACACTGTGCCAAAAAAATACTTTATATCTTTTCTGTCAGATGTGCATGAGGCAGGTGAAGGGAAATGTAGCTATAGTGCCCTGCACAGCCTGCACGTTCTTGCACAACACAATTGATTCATAGCGAGTGGATTGCAGTGACCTGACCTCAGCAAGTGCAGTCCGTACAGCGTGTTCACATTCTTTAAATGATCCTTTCTGTGATATGCCCGGTCTGCCTACATAATTTGCTTGCTGAGATGTAATATTTTGCAGATGGAATCAAAATAATGAGCATGCTTTTTAATACCAGGTGTGGAAAAGAGAGGCCCCAGATCAGATGTTCTTACCCAGATATCTAGACAGAGCTAGTAGTTTTAAAGGACAGCAACATGCAAAGTATGATGATCAGTCTTTCTAGCACGTCCATATTTTTTGATGTAATGAATGCTGTAGTATCTTCAAAGAGTCACCAAACTTTAAAGCTTTTTGTTGTTGTACTTTTTTTTGTCTTGCATGACAGTTTAAGGTGAACTGTGTTGCACACAGTCATCAGATGTGCTTCGACTGTAATTGTACTTCCCAAATAATTTAGCATTCACGCTTGCTATGCGTTTCATCATCTGCTGAGTCTCTGTACAATAGGTCCCCGCTGAATAAATGACAACAAAGCAATGGGCAATTATAATGGAAAAATTGGTTGTTAAGATAACATCAAGTTGACTGTGGAAAAGGGAACGGAAGGAAACTCACTGTGTTTTCCTGATAGGGAAAGGAGGGTTGTATAGGGAGGTTGAAAACATACTTTGTACAGTGCCTGAGAGGTCATTATTTATGGGGTTGTTTTTTTTTTTTTTACCAAGGCAAGGTTCATAGCAGTGCTATAACACAAGTCCTTGTTTGTCATCTGAAGCGCTATTCCTAGGTAGAAAAAGCTCTAAGATGTAGATTCAGTAAGGAAACACTGAGATGATCTCTGCTTTGTTCTTCATCTCTACCCATCTCAATACTGACCTTCTGTTTGCTCATCTGCTTATCGACCTTGCAAGAGACTTACGGCTAACAAAAAAATGAAACACAAAGTGACTGCTCAGAGCAAGGTTAGAGCAGTAATTTCATGGTGTGTTTTATCTCAGAAATACTATACTTTGCATAGCAAATGTGCCGTGAAAACTCAAACTTTTCTGCTGGTGAGAACACAGAATGAATTAAACATGCACATCTTTGTAATTCCTGAAAATAGATGCTTCTTCACTGAGTTACATAGGGAGAAGTAACATCATTTTTTTTGCAAAGCAGAATGGTGAAGCGCCGCTTTGAAATCTCCTCATTTTCCTCTGGACACTTTGAAACATGATCTAAAGAAACATGAAGATATCTTAATCAATTTTAATGAAAGCAAATTGCATATTGCTGACAGCAAAGCATAACTAATTGAATGCCAAATATCAGTCAGAATCATTAGCTTGTTGGAAGGTAATATTTGTTAAACTCATCAAAAAACAATATTAATAATTGCTAACTTTATTTGAATAAATAGGTGGATTAATGGTGATTTATGGATAGCTTTGCTAGACACAACACCATGTGTGGTTCAAATGATTCATGCTCAGACTTTATTTTTTTTTTATTTGATAAAAACTGTGTAACCCTTCCTATGACTGTTCTGAATTTTTTTAAGTGGTGTCAAAATATATAGGTCTATCAGATCTGATGCAGCCATACTATATTAATAGTGGATAGGGTGGGATTACTGCTCCTTCTTAAAAAAAATATACTATAACACTATATGTCTGAACTTTGAGTGCATCTGTACATCTGTCCTAAATCTTTGCAGATTTAAATGCATCATCCATTACAGGCGATGCGCTCGGTACAACATAGGATAACACATACAGTGCACAAAGACAAGACAACAAGAAAGGTCCCAAGACCATACAAAAGTAGTCCCCTGTCACTCATTTTGACATCTGCCTCATGTATTAATCAAGGAAGAATCCAGTTGTCTTTATTTTTTTGTTTGTTCGTTTGTCCTATTTGCAGGGGAAATATGCAAACTGCTGTGTGTACTAGCGAACTAACCATAACCCAAGAACAAGCTAGTGCTAGCCAAACACAAATAGCTAACCATGCTAATGTAACTAGTTAGCAGTAAGCCATTTCAAAATGCATGTTTGTACATTCAGTTCCTGTTTCATGATTTAACCATGGTGTTTTCTCTGCTTTGCAGTTAATACCCCAGCATAACAGGACTACACATAAGTGAATCATTAATTACTGTTAATATAAAAGCTGATTTACCTCCGCTGTCTCGGAGGCTAGCACCCTTAAGACAATTGTTAAACAATGTTAATTTGCTTTCTGCCGCTCCTCTCGGTGTCACGCATCACCTGGAGCAGCGCTGCGATGCTGGAGTGTGTCCGGGCTCGAGAGGTCGAGCAGACTGGCAGGTTTTGCCGGTTGGTGCTGAGTGTCTTACAAACCAACCACAAACAAAAGTAAAACAAAATAACAACTACAACCCATTTACACAGAAAATGAGTGCTGACAGAGAGGAAATTGTGAATATGAAAGGGCAGGTCAGCTTGCTGGTATGGCGGTATTTTTTATTTATTTGTGCAATTTCAATGTGTTTTTTTATTGTTGTGTAAACATGGTTATAACCTGTGTGCTGTGATATAGTGGTTATATTCAAAATATAGAGGTTTGATACTCCCTTTTTGTTTTGCCCGGTCTTTTAAAATGATAAAAATAGGACCCATATTAATAACAAGAAATGCCACTGCTGTGATATACTTTTTAGCCGTATCAGCCAGGCCTAATCATTGTTGGCTGTGGTTACAGGTTAAGCAGAACAGTTTGTCACCTTCCTGGCTAGTGTTGTCTGCTCAAAACTCAAATCAGTCCTCAGCTCAACAACATAGAAACACAGA
>CAEMYA010000024.1:759366-779673 GCA_903131615.1 Diplodus sargus
CTTTTTTTTTTTTTTCTATAGCCTCTCTCCATTTCCTTGTTAAGCTCAGTGATTTCATCCTAGCCCTGCATTCTTCGGAGCTCTCCTTCATTCGCTGAATCCACCTAGAAGTCAGACCCAGACGCTGCTGCTGCCTTAGTAAATCAGATAGTAATTAGACCCAGATTGTGAGCACAAATTGAATGAAAGCGGCAGCACAGATTTGCCCCGCACTTTTATTTATGTAATTTCGGGCAATGAGTGTAAACAATGATCAATCACAAAGGAGATATAGATTAGAACAGGCAGGTCAGTTTAATTGATTAGTTCCTAAGTTCTTGAGAAAACCGGGATGTAGATTGCTGGAAAAATGGCCCGGTTGTTGAATATCTGGTGATTTAATTGATTTTGATTTCCTACCCTTCATTGATAGCTTATCGCAGTTTCTAAATTGATTGGTATTCACTTTGAATGAGACATCTTGTTATTATGCTGTTTATCTAGCATCCTCCTCTTAGCACCATTGCAAGTGAGCTAAATCATTGATCTTCACCCACACATACACACATCCTGGCCCTGTCCATCAGCACACGGCTTTGCTCCCAGCTGCCGTTGCATATATTACTGTGTGTTTTAGTAATTATCTTGTGACTGTCGAGCTTATAAATGAGCCTCTCATCCGTCTAATCAGGGTGGTAAACTGGCTGGGCCCCAGCGCTCTGATTCTACCCTAATCAATTAACACCTTGTCTGAGTCCGTGCTGCCAGTAGCTGTCCTGTCTGCATTTAATATCTTTCCTTGTGTCGACTGATGCTGGCGGTCTGCACTGACTGACCCGCTCCGTCTCGCTGATATATTGCACTCCTGGGGAGAGGCAGCGCATGGCGCCTCTGGAAGTGAGAGCGTAATAATCACAGGATGATTGTGAGATTAATTAGCTTCGTCTTGTCACTTGTCTCCCCTGCAAAATGGTAGAAAACAAGGATGTTGTTGACAGAGCAGATTGCTGCGACGATGGAATGACGAAAGTAGCTGGCTGCCATCCAACCAGCTCATCCAGTGTGCGTGGGGCTTTATACATAAAACCACAGTAAACGATAAATGGAGATCATTGGTGCTGTTTTAGTTTATGTTTGTGTTGTGTGTCTAATTTATGGAACTATCCTGTGGAGATAAAACGGGATGTGTGTAAAGGGTAAAAACAACTGAAGGATTTAGACTGTTTGTCGTGACAGTACAGTAGATCCAGAGGGTAGCTGTCCTAGTCTTGTATTGAAACCTACATTTGTCTGTTCCCACTTATAATAAATAACATCTTATCCATGATGAGTTGCACAAGATATGATATCGACCCGAGAGGTTCCACTGTGTTGGAAGAGCACTGATGCACGTGTGTGTCCATGTGTTGTATCAGCAGAAAAGTGTTGACGTTCTTTCAGTTGAAACTTTTAGAAGTTAAAAGTCAAAGCATGTGTTGTGTGCTGTTTAGCTGATGAAAAACATATTTTGGCTCATGTGTGCCTTGAACGTTACCAGTCAGTTAAAATTTCTGCCTGAGGGACGTCAGGGTTTCACTGTCAATGGTGTTTGTTTAACAGTGAAGAACCATGAAGTCCCATGATCCAATGCTACATCACATCATCACATAACTAAATCTTATGTTTTCAAAAGTATCGATCCCTAACATGAAGTGCAACCTAACAGGCAGGCTTGAGGAGTGGTCGACCATTACTCTCCTTCCTGTTAGGTCGCACTCGGGGATCGACACTTTTTGTCTGCCATGACGGCGGCAGGCCAGAGATGCTGCGCTACTAACGTGAGTTGTCCAAAAACATTCTTTTTTAGTAAACTCTGTATACAAACAATGTTCTCAATGCTCGTGTTCATGTGTAGAGACCCTGGTGATACTACGAGCAAAGTTTTATGTTGTGTCGAGCCTTCTTAGGGCCCTATTTTGACGATCTGAAACGCAAGTGTCAAGCGCAAAGCGCAAGTAGCTTTGTGGGCGGATCTCAGGCGCTGTTGCTATTATGCCGGCCGGATAAATGGCCCTTGCGCCCGGCGCAAATCTCAAATGGGTTGGTCTGAAGTAGCTGCATTAGTCATAGGTGTGGTTTGGGCGTCATCTCACATTCCCTTTAAGAGCAGGAGCGCTTGTTCCATGGCGGATTGCTATTATAATGGCGCATTTGCCAGGCGCACACCAGGAGCGGTTCACAGCCGAGGAGACCGACGTTCTCGTCGGGGCTGTTAAAGACCGAGAAGTGGCGTCGTATGGGGAGAAATCCATCCAAACTAACTTTGGTTAAACGGGCGTGGGAGGAAATTGCCATAATTTTGGCACCCCCATGACATCGCACCTCGGGAGCAGTGCGCACAGGCCGAGCAGTGCGCAACGGCCAGCTGATGACGGAGCAGCGCAAACACCAAGGTGCAGAGGATCCAGACCCACTACACTGCGTGGCAGCATTGTCAGACCGGACCGCACTGCCCGGGATGCGGCAAGGTATTAATGCCCCTCTTGACCGGGTGGCGATGTTGCTGCTGCCTCTCAGGCGCACCGCCTCAAGTCTCCAAACGCACCGCCTGCTCCTGTTGTGCCCCTTCCTCCTTCCTCCTCCTCCCCCAAATCCATCTCCGTCCACCTGCTCCATAAGAGCACATCAGGCATTGCCACTCCCAGATACGGCGGGCGCGTCACATATCAGAGGGTAAAAGAATTAGTTCTACTGTTAAAATCTTTTCAACTTTTTTTTTATGATTTGCAAAAACGGGAACTGCTTCCTTGTAGATGAGAGAAGCAAAGTGTATGCATGTTGAGCACACGCTACATTATGGCCAAGCATGCGCCCTTAAAATAGCATCTGAATAAGCGCCACTGACTTTAGACCAAGTTTTTCCTGGTCTGTTGCGCAAGTGTTTTCTGAAACGTCAAAATAGCACCAGCGACCATTTGCGCCGGAACACGCCTCCTCTTTTCGCTGAACCGCCCCCGGGAGCGCAAAGTCATTCTCTAATTTAAGGACGCGCGTCTGTGGAGGGAAAACTCCGCTGTGCGCCGAGTGCAAAATAGGAATTACACAAGCGCCAGTGTACAAAGTCACTTGCGCCGGGTGCAAGATAGAGCCCTTAGTGTTTTAAAAATAGAGATTTTGATGCTAGCGTAAAAGTGCCCCTAGCACTCCATTGAAAATTAGCTTGCCCGAAAACGAAACTAGGGTAAATCTTAAAAGTGCCTCTTTCGTCGTAATTATGCATTTACACAAAGGTTTGACCCATATACATTCACAAATAAAACCTAGGTTGCTTTTTGGTGAGAGCTTCACTTTAACTGTCACTATAAGGAGCTGAGAAAATCATAATCATTATTTCCATTTACATATATATATATATATATATATATATATATATATATATATATATATATACAGGATTTATAATTAATTAATCTAATAAATCGCATTTTAATCTCATATCTGCTAAAGGTACCCAAATACAGAATTTGAGTTCTAGGACATTACAAAATGGTATTGCATGACTAATCAATTGAATACACTGAGAAGAGAAGAACTTGCCGTTCAAAGGCCCTAGCAAACTACCTCACCGAGTGTTTCTGATGAAAAAAAATCTCTGCGACGGTCAGCCCTCTGGACCGAGACTTCAGTGAACTTTACCCCGGAAGACAGTCTCCGTTGGTTTTGATTGACAGGGGAGACACGGGGGTAACCCCTTGAAAATACACACGTCATCATCATCATGACGTCATCATCATGACATCATCATCATGACGTGTACCGTCACGTCTCTTTGGGAGCCGCAGCGCCGGCTTTCTGTGTGAATTACACAGCGGTTCGTCTTTACAGCGATGTTTCGCTCTGTGTGAACGAACAACGGCGGAGAATTGGCGACCGCTGCGGTGTTAATGTGGTGTTACTTACAGCTCATAGGACTGATCTGGACTGGAGGTTGTGTCGCGATTCTGCCTTCTCACAGCGCGAGACAGGTTCGTGGATCTGAGTGTCGCCATTTCAGCTTCGATACGTGTATCGTTACAGCCCTACTAGCGATGCAGGTGGGAAGTGACGAACACGTCCGGACATTCCTCGGTGCCAGTGCTACAGTGACGTGCCATTGCCAAGTAGCCTATGGGTCATTCAATGGGCCAAATTTAAAATGCTTGAATTGCCACTCAGAATCTCAGAATTAATTGCGTTTTTAATACGCGTTAATTTGCAGTGTAATTAATTAATCTAATTAACGCGTTAAACTGACAGCCCTAATATATATATAAATATACATACACATACATACATACATACATACATACATACACACACACACACACACACACTAACACACACACACACACAGATACACACCTAATCATTTAAGTTTGTATTCAATTTTTATATGTCAAGACATGTTAACATCAACCATATTAAACAAACATGCACAGAATAGAAGCAAAATATACATATACATATAATATACACACATAATTCCAACCCATAGACAGCACATCACTTCACCCAGCACTAAACACTGTGTCCACAAAAGAAGCTTATGATAATATACATATACACAAATCATCCTCCCCTCATATGTTATAGGCACCTATTCCCCTCTTATATGATTCAGAAAATGACCCCAGACCTGGTAAAATTTCCCTTTGCTATCATTCAACCTTGCTATGATCAATTCATAGGCGGCATTATCCGTCATCAGCTTAACCCAGTCAGTATATTCTGGTCGGGTTTGACTCTTCCAGTGGCGAAGAATGATTCTAGCTGCAGTGATGAAGCCTCACACACCTAATCTTGAGGAAATGCTTTGATTAACCGTCAAAGTCCACATAAGCATGCACCCATGCACACGCACGCACGCACGCACGCGCACACACACACACACACACACACACACACACACACACACACACACACACACACACACAAGCATCAGTAGTGACAATCTAATGTGCTCCTATTCCTCTTTAGGCTTGAGGTCTAGATATATCTCAGCCAGGTATTGACTCCACTCAACATTGCTTAGTGTCCCAAAATGTGATCCCAGTCAAGATTGTTTTTTGCTGCCTAAGGGGAACTAGGCCAATACAAAGTGGTGAGAAGAACTGTTCTGGCCAGCATAAAGTAGGCGGCTGTCCAGAATTATTATTAAAAATCACTTGGCTGGTCAGACATGTACGGCTGGTGTGTTGTGTTATGTTGTAAGTAAAGAGTGTTGTTTGTTGTGTCTACATTAGATTGTGTTATTTTGTGTGCATTATGTTGAAGGTCTGTGTTGGTTTTGATAAAAGGTGTCATAATGTAGTTTGAATTTGGTTTGGTTGTGTTCTACACATTGTTACTGCACAGAACAAGTACCACTTCCTGTCACAGGATGACCCATTGGTGGTTATGGTCTGTGGTTTTTGCTAGAATTGTGTGACAACATTACTTGTAATTTGCAGTGATAGGTAGCCTATTGTCCCAGACAGATCTTAAAATTGTGTTGTATAGCTGTATTAGTCACATGGTCAGGCTGTATGTGTCACCTTATGAATTATAAAAATGGCAAAGCATATTGGCACTGAAAAACATGAACAACTGGTAGTTCAGTATTTTATGCCATAATTTAGTAACACGATATGCTACTGTTGTTTAATTTAGGACAACTCTAAAGATTTAACACACAACTGAGTTGACATCTCATGGGGAGTTTAAAGAAATTAACAGTTAAAAGATATTGGCTATCTACATTATCTATTTACTACATGGAAATTATAGGATTGAGCCTTTTTTGAGCTAAGCCCATAATAGGGACTAAACTAAAGTTTTTTTGTCTTCATATCCTTTATGAAGTGTAGCTTATTATTAGCAAGCAGTTAAATCTCACTGTCACTAGCACAGTTAGAAGTGCAATTTAATGGAAACATCTCAGATTGGACTGGGTGGTGAGAGCCTCACAGACAGACAGAGATCATTTATATCTGTGTGAGTTTGTAGAGCCATTAGCTGCAAGTCACTTCATTGTGAAGTTGCAGGTTGATGAAACTGCAGTGTTTATCTTGTCATTATTATTGAAATTTATGTTGTATGCTACAACATGTAGATCTTTATTGTCTCCAATATACACACAGTCCACTCACAAATCACTAGCTTTGTTTACATGAACCCTAATATTCCACTAATAATCAGAATAAATGTCCAATCAGAAAAGAAATGTAAACATAATGATCTGATTGGGCCCGATCTGACCTGATGAATTTCAAATCAAATTGAGAGGGGTGGTGTAAACCATAAATCTCTTTGTTTCTCTCTGGGTGGAATAATGATATTCTATCTGTGCGTGCTTGCCCCGTGTGGGGCTATTGTCATAGATATCATTGCTTCCAGGAGGCACAAAAACAGGGCAGGAGTCAAAAGAAACCTGGGATGTGGCCAATACATAATTTGTTTAATTTATTTGTTGGAGGTCTCAAAGGCTTTAAAAACTGTTGTCTACCTCGATGGTTGAAAGTTGTTCAAACGAGTGTGTGAGAAGGTGACTGAAGCCGGAATTCACTGAACCACTGGACAAATCAAAAACCACTGGAGAAGTTTGGAAGGCAGTATACTAACGTTACAAGGCTAAAAGTCAAATCGGTGGAGGATAACTCATCTGAAGCTCCTGAAATCTGATTTTTTTTTTGTTTCATACCTGAAAAAAGAAACTGGTTCAGAAGGAAATAAGTTCACCAAAACAATGTTTGAAGCTAGAATGTTGTCAGGGTCTGCCACATATAAACAGTATGTTGTCCTTTAAGGTCAGTTTATTTATTCAGATTATTCAGTCATGAAAGCGAAGAGAGTTTGTTTACTAAGTTTGTGTTGGCATAAAAATTATTTTTTTTTAAATCAGTCAATGAGGATCTTACTTGTTTGATAAAAATTTCCCCCCCAAAACTACACAGTACAACTTTACATCAACAAAGTGTATACACCACAGTGTTTACCACCAACTGATTTATTTGTGGCGCTCTGCCACAATATCAACATTATATTTATATATATATATAAAATAACTCCTTTCGTTATGTAACGAAAGGAGCTGAATCTGAACAGCCTGTCAGAGCGCTGTTTTACCAGTGGGTGGGCTGCAGAGACCATGCAGGAATCACTTGTTTTCCTCATTCTGGGAGATGGCAGGCTCAGAGAGGACCAGTTTATATATGTAGAGACCAGAGAAAACCTGTTTTTCATGATATGGGACCTTTAAGACATTGAGACTACTACCTCTTCTTCCAAATGAAGAAGGAGATTATTGGTCGCCATATTGACAGAGATGATGTCTTTATCGCTATTGTGAACCACTGTACGGAGGTCCAAGAAACCAATTTCTATAAGGAAGGGTTCTGACTGCTGCACTTTGTGTGTACATGTTGAAGAGGACTATGGTGAAAAATACATTTGTGCTTTGTTTTCGGAAATTGACTCCTTGTACCAGAGGCCATGAACATACCATCAACCCTTGTAGCAAGAAACCTTTATGTACAAGACAAAATGACAGATGATGCCTTTCATTTAGTTCCACTGCGCTTTGCATGGTCATAAAGTCCCACACTACTGTAAAAAAACATTTACATAGACACAGATACATTAAGCAAGGTATAAAATGGAGATAAGTTGCCAAAGATGGGTGCTGTTGTCTTGATTCGGAGAGAGGCTAACGTTTGAAATCCTACCCTTCCTGCCCTATCTCGTTGCTGGTGGTCATTTACAGCCAGAGTGCCGCATGCATTACTCTAGACTGGAAAAGCATGTCAACTTACTTTGCATATTTCCACTAAAAAGAAGAATCGCTTAATCCGTGTTTATATTTGAAGGGACGAATTTCCTGAAGGGATGCCACGCAACAGTCAAAGAGAAAGCAGTAAAGCACAGTGTTCTTTGATTCACAAGACAATTTGTTACAAAGTTCAAAAATATAATTAAGCACTGCTGATGATCAACAAAATTGGGGATGCAGCAACATTTTACAATGTTGCAATACATTATCGGTACTTAAATGTATGTCCAACACCATCAATGAAGCGTAACAAAGCGAGGGAAAAACAGCTACCTCTCCACCAGAGCTGAAAATTGTCTTTTCATCAATCATTTAATGATCTGTAAAATGATTAAATTGACAATGCACTGCTGTGAGCCATTTAAAACATAGAAAAAGCATATTTTTAGTTGTCGCTTGAAGTGATCAGGTGTGAGATCCTTTTTGTCAGTGCCCCCCAGTGCTAGTACTGTATGTCTCTGATGTAGCGATCCCTGACCTGTATATGACCTTCACTAAGTAACCTTTGATAATCCTGTGGAAGAATGAGGTTCCTCCGAGACTAAAGAGTGTCTGGAAACTAAAAGCTACACCATCTCATTAGATCAGGAAACTTCAAACTTTAACTGAGACTGCATCAGACACTTTCTGCACAGTATAAATAATGCTTTCATTTTAAAAGTAATGCTCACAGTAACGCTTTTTTTTTAAGTTAACAAAGAAAGTTCTACGCCTAATTTAGCAGAAGGGATGTTTCATTTAATTAAATATCTTACATTCGTCAAGTCCATAAAGTTAAATAAATAACTCCCTGAAGGATTTGTGGTTGCAGTTGACAACAACATACATTGTTGGATCACTAAATTCCTGAATGAAAAGTGTGAGATTTTAATGCTACTAACAGTACACTATCAGCCCCAGCAGTCAGTAAATGAAAAGACCTCAGGTCAGAAAGTATGATCTCGCTCTTTAAGAAAGGTCTGCAGTTGCAGCATGTCCGTTCGACCTCAACTGCCCTCCCTGTTAGTTTTTTTTGCACTTCGTTGAGCAGGAGGTGAGAGGGGTTACTAAATGCCCAAGTTTTTCTGCACTGAACTTACTCACCATAACATCCACAGGAGGCCAGCATGAGGAGCAGAGCGCTCTGGGAAAAGCTGACCTTTGACACATACTGCTTATCTCATCACACTGGCTTGTGGAAACTCTCAGGACAACTTTCTCTATTAGGAAACATGAAAGGAGAGTTGAGATGTTGGAATAATGTTTTAGGCTACAGAGTGTGATTTCTTAAATAGACCTCCTCAGAATAGATAAGTTTCTCTGTGAACTTGACACGAATGCTCCTGTGGGCTTCTCTTACTGCAGTGCGGAAAAACCTTTTAACTTTCCGGCAAATATATCATCCCGGTTTTCTATTTGATGTATCAGTCAATATGTTTTTAACGCTATGCACAGACCTGTAATAGGCTGTTTCATTATAGATACTACTCGGCCTTAAAGACCCAATACTGGCATTGGTTAAACCTGTCAAAACTAAGCTCAAAATTACATATTTAGATTACATATTTTAAATAATATATATTTTGATGCCATGAATTTGCATAGATGTAACTCTACACCTTTCAATATGCAGAGTTACATGGAAATACAAAAAGGGTCTGCCTCTATTAAAATGTCTTACCATTCATCCACCATTTGTCTACAGCTAAATGATATCTGCATACCAGTTCAGCTTTGACTTTACTCATCAAAAACACAAACCCCTGCTTGTTGTATGTTTGCTAACTACTGTACATTGCACAATAGCACAAAGTAATGTAGGAGTAATTCATCAATACTAAAACAATGAAAAAGAAGAAGAGGAGCGAATTGTACAAGTTGATATTTGAGTTAGTAAAAGTCAAAGACAAACCTCGTTTCCCATTAGAGTGCATCTTGGGCTTATCGTTCTGTCCAAACTCAGCCAAATCCAAGTAGTATGCAAGCCCAACCTGAACTTAACATGCATTCGATTCGACAGGTTTTCTTTTTTTTTACGTCCTAACATGACTTCAGACTGAAGAACTTGAAACCAAAGATAGACCAAAGATTTCTGACAAGACATGGCGTGTGCCCAAAAAAAATAAATTTTAAAAAAAGCCAGTTCGGGTAGGCTCTCCATGCTCTAGTCCCAACCCCCACTTTTTACAAGTTAGCTACCTTGTTAAGATAACATCCAGATGAGCCATGAGGAACAGACTCTTTAACACCATAGAAGTCTCAGTCAGGCAGTGGCACACTACAATTCCAGAGCAGAAACGCTCAGCCTCAGCATTGACAGCTTATTTTGCACTCAGGATGTCTCGTAGCATTTGGAAAGCCAATTCTCATTCCTAACACTTCAAATATGGCAGCTTTGTCAGTTGCCTAATCCTTCAAACTATGATGCTGTGTGTACCTCTCTAATGTCATCCCTTGAGCTCCTCTAGTGCAGCATAAGAACAAGTAAGTCTGTGTTGGCAGCTGGGCCAACCACAGATTTCTGTTACTTTCTACGTGTGCAACCAAATGCAATGCAACAGATATCCTCCAGAAAACACTATTTTAATGTGTGTAGCTTTGCCCTATATTTTACTGGACTTGTCCTACTTGATAACAGCAGGCACCTCCAAGTGTTGCGGCCATGGAAAAGCTGTATACACTGTTGCCGACCTATGTTGCTGCATGACACATCATAGCAAAAATAGTCCACCTGGAGTATACCCTAACTTTGAGGAGTTTGGTGGTGGTGCAAAACATAAACATATGATCTGACGACCACATCCACTTTACACATTGAGTAGTCAGTTGTGTAGAAGTAGGCAGTATCTTTTTTTTTGTTGTTGTCGTTTTTTTTTGTTCCACATAAGTGTAGAACCGAGTGCAAAACTGCATATGCCTTCAAAATAAGACTTTACAGAAGGGTGTGTTATCATCATCATTTGTACCATTCAGCTACAACAAAGACATGCTAACGATGCATATGTCTTGGAGAGAAATCAGGGAAGCCAGTCCTTTCATAAAAGGTATTGCCTTTTGTCTTTTAAATACGGTTGGATTACAAGATGTGGCCCAGTTGACTTGAAGCTTATGCCTTAACAATGCTAGTTTCCCTTTGCTTCTGAATACAATAGTCATTATTCACACAGCCACAAGAGGTCCTTGTCAGGTCAACACAAGTCGCTTCCGGCATAACAACAAATAACCAAAGCTGTCAGTTTTGTGGTGAGGCCAGTCTCTAAACGAAATAAAAACAACAATATAAACAGCTGCATTCTCGGAGGCACAGGCAAGGGAACATAATGAGGCTCTGCACTGGAGTTTAAACCCAAAGGCTACTTTTGATATGACCTTCTCACTGCACACACACAGTATACAGCAAGAAGATACATGTCAACATAAATTCAGTGAACATATTTTATGCAAAATAGCATGTTACAATAACATTATATATTGAAACATATTTATTTTAAAGAGTTTCTTAATTCACTATAAAACCGTTGCACACTCTCAGTCGGCATCTTTGTGTCATGGTCGTCGTGCACCGATCTGCCTTTCAGACAAATTTGAAGTTCATAGCTTATTCAACTGCTCTTGCAGGGATTTGTTGCTGTTTGGTGGTGGCACACTACTGATTCCCTTAAGCCTCAAAAGCACTGCAGGAATTTATCTCCATTAAGAAACAGGATTAAAGACATGGTGGTTCAAGGGGTTTTCCAGAGCAGGCTTTGTACGGCTGGCTTCTCCTAAAGCAGGGCAGACAGTACTCTCACTCACTGTCCAGTTATTAAATGGTTCAAGATAAATGGTGATTACTTTGCCTTTAAAGACCCTTTGCTTAGTGACTGTGGATGATCTTTATCTGGTAACCTGTGCATCATCTGTAAATGCCACACCTGATAACTGAGTAGTTTCTACTTGTTTTGGTTGTATCATTTTCACCACAGACTCTGATAATGTTAAAGGTAACATTTGTAAGACTTCTGAATTTAAATGTCCAAAAATGATGAGACCTCTGTTTTTATTGAGTTCTGTACTGTACCACATTATCCCAAATGTCTGCAACAATGTTTAAACCCAGAGTCCACACATTTACTCAAGTAATGATGTGTTCCATTTAGTCACCTTAATTGACTTTAAATTCCAGGACAGAGTAAGACGGTGAGGAAGGAAGTCAGCTAATGATCTAAACATAATATGAATGAGACATAGATAAAACATTACCTCATACATCAGCATTTGTGCCTCAGTCAAGATAGAATTTAGATTTCTTTATTGGTTTATTCACCTGTCAAGTTTGACCATGCGACCGTTTGTGTTTACTTGCATTACTCGTGTGAGTGTTTATTCACCCCAAACAGCTAGTTGCCTTTACTGTAAATTAGCCTTAGGATAGCAATCAATGGCACACACAAGTGTGTGTTTTACTGTGTGTTAGAAGTCAGGTCAATCACTGACTTCAGGACTCTCTAGATACTCCAGCTCTCCCCTTTTTTGCCTCCTCTCCTTTATGCATCATACACATACTTATACATCAATGTCTATAAATGGATGTCACCTCACAGTCTATCAACCTGCAGTCAGGTTGATAGACTGGACTGAAGATAACTCCACTTTTTAATCCCAAAGGTGACACACCTCCTGGCCCTACCCAACACTCAACAAAGGTATTTTTTTTCTTTTGATACAGCCTGTTTTGGCAGATATAACAGTGTGTTTGACCGACATACAGATCAATACAGTCCCTTTTTTTCATCCTAAATCTTTATAAGAGACATGTTTTAAGCCACAAAACATATTGAGCCCACATCTGTAGCATGCATTATCAGACTAGCATCTACCAAAAGATTCTATCTGATTCAATTGTGGAAGCAGCTTAATTTTACCATCTTCCCTTTAAGAAGAGTGTCAGCTTTTCAAAATCGTTTTAATGGCATTGTGTTACCTGAGACTGAGAGGTTAAAGGTGCTGCTGTCAGTGACTGTGCATCTGTCTGAACACAGTTCATCAGCTGTCATTCAAAGGCTTTCAGATTATGCTACATAAACAATTTGATTTACGGCAAGCCTCAATACAAGAATTTCAGTCAGTCTGAATAGATGCTGGTTTGTGTCACAGTGCCAGGTACTTAACATTATGTAGCTGTATTCAAATGGTGTATATGCCTCAGAGCCAGTTGAGCTTTTGAACTGTAGATGTTGAACGCTGTGGTATGGAGGCAAGGTTTAAAAGTTCACCTTTTTTTTTCTTTATCGAGAGGGATTAAATCATAGTGAAGTCAACAGCAGGGTTCTCAACCTTTTAAAAAGGTTGTTGGACAGTAAATTCTAAGTGAGATCTCATAATCCTTTTGACCGGAAATGTCACATGGATATCATATAATCTTAGATGGTACTGAAAAAAATAAAAGTAAATAATGAATGAACTAAAATATTTAATTATTTTATGTGAACCTAAAGGCTAACATTTGGAAAGTGCCTGCGCTCACTTCCTCTGCCTAAGCCTTTCAATACTTCTGTTAAGAACTTTTAATCTGGATTATTTCCTCATTATGCCAGTAACGCTGAGTCAAAGTGTTCCATCTTCCATGGCCACAGACTCATTTCAAACAAAACAACCAGGAGAACTTTTTAATCAGATAAAATTTTGAAGGATTTGGGGACTGCTCACTTGGGGAGTGGTTTTATACAGAGGATTACCAATGATTTACCCAGGATTATAGACTAGATTTGTGGAAATCTCAAGTGATAACAATCCACAGACAAAGACTTCAGCGGGTGCATATTCTTAATGATTATTATCCTAAGGACAGCTGTAAAATAGCCCAGAGTTTTATCGCTATTCCGGCATGTCGAAAGCCTATTATGGCAGTCAATAACTAGAGCTATCTGTGGCTGCCAAGCTATAGTGCAGCGACCCATCAATACAAATTCCACTCAGCCTGCACCACATATCCACACATCCATTGACTGCACTGGGTTCGATTGATTTTAAGGCTACATGCCACAGATGTGTGAGGAGATTCAATGTCTCATGTGCTCTTTGCATTCCAGGTAATAAATCATTTGTCACAACAGCTCCTCACAGAGTGACCAAATCAATATGAGTTTATCAAGGGAGCAAGACCAGGGACCACTCATTCAACTCGCATTTCCCTGTTTTGCAATGGTACTACAGCAATTGTATAGCTGTTCTGGAAATCTTTACAAGGTAGTTACACCAAGGCAGGTATACATTACTTCCATCCGCCCCCATTTATTAGAACAATCAGTAATACAAATTGAATAATTTAACAACAGTGTATGTTTGTTACGCTTCTTTGGAATTTAAAATCGTACACTAATTAAATAAAAACTTTCTTAAAATAATTTGGGTTCTTGGCTAACAAACATGAAGAAGGTCCGCTAGTGAACTACAATTATGCATTTTCACTGATACACTTAAATAAATTGGTTTCATGTCATGCAGTTGAGTAGGTCTACAAACTGTTGCTAAATGAGAATTTACAACCTCCTGAGCCAATGTGAATTCAAAGTAGTGATGGTCCAGCGACAGTGCCCCTATACTTAGTCTGCAAAGTAGTAATTTGTCACTTAGTGCATTCTGTTTGTCACAGTCAGATAGGCTAGAAGCTGCCAAAACTTTCCACGGTCGATAAGAAAAGTGGAATTTGTATTCCTGAGCTACATTGCACTTAGCCTGATTATGCAAGTTCTGATGTTCTTACATTATTGCTGTCAGGACCATCAGCAAATCAACTATGCCATCATCCGACTAGCAATGTCATGGTGACACCTGCCCTCTTTATCTTAAATTAAAATGTGAATGGACAACTTCGGCTATCTCTTGAAACCTCAAGACCCTGACATACCACATCTCTCTCACATGTGTTCCAACATTTCCCAGTCACCTGATCCACCTGATTGTCACACCCACTTGCTGACCCGGGTCCAATTTTAGAAAAAAAATCCTGCTCCTGCTTTTTCAACGTTATCATAATTATACTGATGAAACAGTGAAAACATGCATTTGCTCCCTCCAAAGTTTCCCCTTTCTCCATTTTTAAACTATTATCACAAATTCCTTTTTAACTTGTGTGAGATGTTTTGATAAGTTCTGGTAATGTAACCTTAAAAAAGATGTGACGTGGCAAGGAAATTGAAAATTAATATATCGTGTCATTCATTATGCTGGGGACAACAAAGGTACACTTCAGCCAATTTCAGTCGTCTTAACTATTCAAAATCCAATCAGTGTTAAAGAAAAACAAAGAACAGAATGTCAAAACTTCAGATTGTACTCGCTTTTTATGTGAATTGTCAAATTAATCCTGATACAGACAGTGGCTCAGGCTGAGAAACATGTGGGAAGGAAATTACCATTGATTACAAGCTATCATGGCAGCGTCAGAAGAGTAAAGGTATGGTCACATTACATGTCCATCCTACAGAATTTATCTGCACTCAACCCAGGGAAAGGATGCAATGCCATGTTTCGAGTATGGGTCTTACATATATATTTATCAGAGGGATCCCTCATTATAACCAGTGTATTGATTTGAGACTTCAATTTGTAGAATAGTTGCGTAATGACAAACAAAATAGACTGATGGCATCTCCAAAAATGATAACTTAATTTCCAAATAGAGTATGTCAGCTGAAAGATAGTTGAAAGCGTTTTTTTGTTTTGTTTTTTTTTTCTTTTTTTTGCATACTTTTAGCATATTCTATCTAGACCGTACCTCGAAGTTGTACTGTACTTCATAGACTGGAATTCATAATAAACATGTGGGCTTTATTAGCCAAATGAGCCACCTGGACCCTCTGATGAACACAGTGGGCCTAAATAATAAAATAAGTAGTTGCTGATGCCTCAGTGCTTAGAGGAAACCAGATGTCTAGTCTTTGTTCTGGAGGTAACTGTGCCTTGTTAAAATGCACTCCATCAAAATTTTCTTTGAAGTAATAGCTGACAGAAAACATAATGTGAATTCTACTTGACAGGTCTCTGAAGAAACTGCCTGGGAAATACTGCACAAAACTTAAGAACGAGGGAGCCGGGGTGAAGTCAGGTCTCGGATGTCTTTTTGTGAATTCAGCTCAGCACAGAGAACATTTCAATTAGGATTGCTGTCCACCACTCTATTAAAACTTTATCATTTAGAGTCTTCTTTATTAATTTCTTGAAGTTAATCTCTGACACCTATTGCTGTTTCACGCATTGCAAAACTAAAAGATTTCATTTCACCAATTAGACATGCAGACAGTTTTCTCTGCATTGTATGGAAATGTAATTTAAACCTGCAGTATGCCATTTCATCACTGCTCTTGTCATTCCTTGTGTCACAGGAAACAATCGAGTGATAGTGCTAAGCAAAAGCTCCTTGATTTCTAACATATACATGGTAAAACTATAAATTCCCTTTGTGAATTCTAAGTATTGACTACACAGTGAAAAAATGGACTTGCTGTGGCTGAATGTTTAATGATTGAAGCAGAGGTAGAGACAGTGCAACAGCTTTGCAGTACGACAACAATACCACAACCTGACGGAACTGATAAACCCTAACAAACAGTGATCCATTGTCCAATCTTCGACTGTCCTTTTGTAACCTTTCGTCAACTCAAGAACATTTTTGTATGATAAGAAACCTGCATTACAATTTCTTTGCATTAGACTTACTAGGTCAGCTTCTATTATTTAGCATTTAGCTCAAACTAAATTAGTAACTAACTGAGTCACCAAATATAGACTCGACCAATCAAATGTATGTATGCATTGCCTTTCAAACAAATCAAAATGCAATTCAAATCTTAAGTGATTGAAAAAAAAAACATGGGTCATTAAGACAACAAAAATGGTTTGGAGATCACACAACAATTTGCAATAAAATAAATCGTTAAAATGATAGAAGATAAAGAATAAAAGATAATAACAAGCAATAAAAATAATGTCATGACTGTGGGTAACAGCCTGCCATCGGCTTCCTATTTCAAGTGGCATCCTCCTACCTTATGATTTGGGATAGGGTTAGGGCAAGGTGAAGCAAACTACTGCTTCCTGTCCCTCACGTGAGTTTGATCACAGGATCATTTGTGTATTTGCATTACTTGCACAGTTGTTTATTGACCCCAAACAGCCAGATTTCTTTACTGTACATTAGCAAACAAAGGCAAAGGGTACGTATCTGTGTCTGAATTCAGTTGAACCTCGATCTGTGGCTGCACATCTGCTGCAAAATCGTATCTATCCACGTCTTTGCATTGACTTTGTATGTGCATTAGATTTTCAAAACCCCCTTTGCAACATGAAACACTATGTCTCCTAAATATATAATATTTGTTGTTCCTCAATTTATTGGTTAACTTACTATTTGTGTAAACAGCTTTTGCATTCCAGACAATTTGCATTTCACTTCTTATGCCCTTTGTTTCCCCAGTGTTGAAGCATGTAACGTTGCTCCTTCTGTTGCTGCCTCCTGCTACTTTTCAGGCTGATAACATGAACATTTTACATAGAACATTTGCCATTTGTAGCTTTACAGAATAAGCTCAGTGCTCACACAGGCTGCACTAATAGGGACAGAAATCTGACTGTTTACATTCTGTGCCACAGATGTTATCGGGTCTGCTTACCTGTCCCATCTGGGATTAGTGTTAATGTGGCAGCTTCTCACACTTTAGGCAGCACTAAGAATGTCTCCCCAAATGGAGTAAAGATCTGTAATTGCTGACATTAGTCGTTTAAAAACACTTATTCCTCCCACAGTGCCCTCCGGGCTTGAGTCCTATGAAGGATGGGACCGGGTGCTACGACCACCACATTGGCATCGACTGCTCTGATGGTTTCAATGGAGGATGTGAGCAGCTGTGTCTGCAGCAGCTGGCTCCTCTGGAGGATGACCCGACACTGTACAACATCCAGATGTTCTGTGGGTAAGAAAGAACAGATTCAGCTGGTTAATGTTTTTAATGACTATAATTATTTAATTCTGTACCCTGTGTTGTGGAGTCCTGTCATCATGGCATCTAGTTTTGGATGTTTGGTATGTTTGCATTGTAAGAAACACTACTATAAATCTACTTATGAATGAAGTTACACTTGCAAATGATGTATCTTGACTACTTGTTTGGTGTTATGATGAAAGGAACAACGATAACCTTGAATAACTCTTTCCAATAGATACTTTATTCATGATATATGCCAATTCTTAATGCAGCAGTTTGAGATCAAACTTGAATTCCCAATGAGTCTCAACATAGCATTGCAAATCTACAGCTTATCATTAGTTCTCCCAGCCTGTAGGACGAGGGAACCATAAAGAGTTGTCCATTCAATACAGTTGTTGCCAGCATCTAGTGCTTGGTGAGTGGTACATTCACTCCCTGCTCGTACCCACTAGTGTGATTCAATTCAGAGATCCATGTGCTGTGGAACTAAATTCCCTAGAAATAAATGAAATACATTTGCTTGGTTAGGGCAGAGCCAAGCCTAAACTGGTCTATTGAAACAAATAAAAAATGCATCAGTGTCACACCGGTTGGAACAAAGCAAACAGCCTGTTAGTGAGACAGCACCCGGAGGAGGGTTGGCAGAGTAAGGGCGAATTTTACGGTGGTTGGTCATCTCGGTTGTAACTGACAGGCATGGAAGATGGAAATAGGGGTGCTGATGGGTCTGCAGCACCCTCAAAGTCACAACATACATCATTAATTAAAAGGGGGGAAATAAAACGCATGCTGTTTCCCTACCTTTTCAGTACACCGGTATTTGTGGCACAATAAAGGTTTTACTTTTAGTTTACTACTTTTTTAGTTATCGATGGGTACTTGTTGTGGATTGATAACACTCAGCACAGGACAGTTTGACCAAGTCAGCCACAGAGAACATAATTAGACTGTAATGAATTGGCACTGCTGTCTCCATTCTTTTCAATGCAAATATAAGGGATGGCATCGGCTGTGAATGTCAATGCCTCGCTCTTTGTCACTGTGTTTGGAGATATGCAGACGTTTATCAACATCACATTCCGTGACCATGGCAACCTCATAGACCACAGTGAAGACAACAATACAGGGGCTCATTGTACTGACTAAAACTGATGGCTAATTTCACCAGCAGAGAAAAAGACAGATCAATGAAGAGAAACGGTGTTGCAGCAACATCAGCTTCAACGGCAGATTATCCAGTCCAGTCTAGTCCAGACTATAAACAAAAAAAACAACAACAAAAAACAACAAAAACAAGCAGTCAGCTTCAACACTGACTTTGTAGAATTCTTAGGTCCATCAGTGCATGAAGTACAGTGCAGACTAGAGTTTCTGTACACACTGACATATGAGTGACAGCCATCTCACACGTGTGGGTCCAGTGTGGAGTTGATGTGCATCAGTAGATCTGTGACTAGGTTTATCCTCACTGCACTTAATTATTATGAACTTGGATTAACTGGTGATGGGTCAGTTCTCTCTCCCACGTACATGCACTGCCATTCCTCGGAATGTTCATGCTTAATTTCAGTGTTGCTGTGGCGCTGTTGACATTGTGTCATTAACTATTATATATAATGATCCCAGCCATTCAAATTACTGCAACGACTAAATATTGATTACTTAGAATAAGGTTTTGGAGTGGATGGCTAGCTTGATACCAAGCTTAGATTAGTCACTCACTCTGCTTTATGGGCAACGGACTTGTCCATAAAGTAAGAGTTGGAAGAGAATTAGATCTTGACGGAGAATGATGTCAGACAGATATTAGTTGTGTCAAAGTAGCCCTTTACAGCTGCCATTTGATGGATAATGGACTAGTTTTAAACTAGTTATAGTAGTTCACACAGTAAACTGTAGCAGGATGAGTCTCCTGAGACATATTTCCTAATTAATGTTGTCTGGATTTGAATGATTCTAACATGACAACAGATTATTTTCTTTGTATCTGCTCTGAATACTTTCCCCTAGTCTCAGCTGCAGAGGCCAAACATAAGCTCCTGTGGGGAACACTGTGTACTCGCAATTTTTTAAGCAGCTGCTTTAAAACACAGAGCACTGGCTGAAATCTTCAACTGATATCTTTTATACAAAGATATGAGAAGAAAACAGACAAAAAAAACCTGCACGACCTGCTTTTCCTTTATGTTGTTGCTGGTGAAGGACACTTCTACAAAGTTCAGATTCTTGCTACATTTTTACTTTCCCAACTCAGAAGACACAAATTGGAAAACGCATTTCACCTTCTGCTTTTAACTCAGTCTTCAGCTTCAAAGCTGGAGAGTGTCTGTGTTTTGATGGGACTGCATTATAATGCCAGTGGCAGAGACAACTCAATCTGACACGTAAAGTAATTGCTTATGGTCAGTGCTTCATTTGTAAATCACAAGGTTCTGGGACACAGAGAGGGTGCTGCTCCAGCAGGTCGGGGGGGAGAGAAAGTCACAGATTGCATCAAAAATTCACAGTGCCTGGAGCACACTGACTATTGCCTGGGTGATAGCTCTAGGAAATAAA
>CAEMYA010000024.1:782435-805516 GCA_903131615.1 Diplodus sargus
TTTTTTTTTTTTAGATGGAGGATTTGTGCCAGTTGAGTAGAATTGATTTTACTGATTCTACACTGTTGGGCTGTGAGGTTTGAGATGTGCATATTTTGAACCCAGCAAAAACGGAGTAAACAACATCTTGGAATAAGTACGATCACATGGTTTTAAGCAACATTCCAGACTGCAGGCAGTCTGCTTGTAAATATGTTATAGCTTTTGCGTTGCATGTGTTAGAATACGTCAGTATCCATGTTCATTATATAAGCAATGCTTAGGACTGAAGAAGCTGAGGAAAATACAATTGCAATTTAGCTCAACTTTACGAGGGTATGACATTAGTGGTATAATTGATATCAGACTGACGACCTCTGTTGACCCTGTTTCTGCTTTGCACTGATGCTCCGTGAGCTGAACACTAACGTTACAGTCTACACAGGAGAAATAGCATCAACAGCTCGTTAACAGAGCAACAGCAGCAGCTTCAAAACTCAGTAGGTAGGTCAGTTAAAGATAAGACTAAAATCACTCGACACTAGTCGTATTTAATTATTGAGGTGCGTACATACGAGCTGTGTAAATCATGTTCAAACCCAGAGAATTCCATCTTTTTTTTTTTTTTTCTGAAGTATTTTTTTGGCCTTTGTATGGCTTTATTGATGGATCAGCTGAAGACTAGACAGGAAACACGATGAGAGAGTGGGGGAGTGACACGCAGCAAAGGGCCCCAGGCCGGGAATCGAACCTGGGGCCGCTGCAGAGAGGACAACGCCTCTGCACATGGGACGCTGCTCTACTATCTGAGCTAAACGGCGCCCCAAATTCAATCATTTTACTCAGGGTAACTGTGCATTTCATTTGCTCACCTGTCGCTGTAACTTGCAGAAGAGAGTGAGAGAGTGAAAAAAGAAGTTAGTGAATGAGACAAACTCCTGTAATCCCACTCTCCATACCTCATTGTTTGGTTTTGATTGATCGACTACTGGCAGCCAAAATTACACACTGTGCAGGTAACTGCATGAAATGCAAGAAAATGGACTGGAAAAAAAAAATAAGGGGTGAGCGGTTTTGATTCAGAACTTTTCAGGTGATAAGCATAAAACTCTGATAATATGTGCTTTGAATTTTACCATAGAATCAGAAAACTATTCACCAAGTGTCATTTACCACTCAACAACTACTGAGCTGATTGAAATTGAGGTGATGTGATCACCCGGATGTGTTGTATACAAAAAGACCAGTTACTGTGTTGTTGTTTTTTTGAACAGCAAAAAAGACAACCCACGCCTTCTCCTCTCAAAAATTTAAAAGGTCACAGAGTGGGCCTATTAGTTTGAGGAAAGCATCTTTAGCTGATTGTACAGATTACAAGGACTGGATGGTGGGACCGGTGATATAAACCAGACAATGGTGATAAACTAAATTATCATTAATTGACTTCTATCGGGTAACGTACGACTCGTCACAACTTGTAAGACACCGCCCATCATCTTCAAGTTTAGGTCAAAATCGCAGCTTGTGATTATAAAATTACATTCATTCAAATTGTGATTGGCTCTGCCTGTCTTTGATTAATCCTCTCAGGCACCAGTATCTCAACTTCCTTCTTGTGTTGAAATGTTGTAATCTTTATTCAGTGTCAAAAACATTTGTTCAAACTGCACTGGTGCCGTTAATCAGATGATGCTAGCCGTTCTTCCATTCACTGTGAACTGACATATCCATTTAAATGTTTATTTATACTTTTCATGAAGACAGACTTTGCCAGAAAAAAAGCACAGAACAACTAATGATGGGTCTTATTTATTTATATAGTTTGCAACATCGCATTTATTTATTCATCACACAAAGTGCTAAGTTAAGTTAGGAGTCTGGATGCTCACACTGCAGTCGACCGGTGAGAGTAGCAGCCAAACCCAACTAAAATGTGGCTGTGCACATGAGAGATAGCATCTTATTGATCCTTTTATCTGCTATGTGATCCTCCATAATCGCTTTAAACTCGCCGAGAGAGCAGCTTCCTGTCATATGGCTGACTGTTTAAATGACAGCTGAACAGTTTGAAAATTGGCAGTCTAACCAGCACCCGTTATTTAACAAAATTCTAAACATAATTAACTTTAACCTGAAATGCTCTTGTTTTGCACTCTGCTTACTAATTATTATTACTCACCATGAAGAGCTAGGGTAATGGGAATCCAGGAAATGAAAGTGCAGAAACAGAGAGGCAAGCAAACAAGCAGATAAATAAAGGAAAATAATTAAGTAATGTTATATCACACTTCTCGGAAAGAGGGATGGAAATAAGGCCATGTATAAATAAATTAAATGCCCTAAAGCTACGACTGTCACCTGTCTCTTCAGGTGCATTGAAGACTACAAGCGTGGTCCAGACGGGAGGTCATGCCTGCCGCTGTCTGAGGCCTGCACTGAGGGAATAGACTGCATGGAGACAGTGGACATTCCAGCTAACCAGACTGTGTTCGGAGACCTCTTCTACGGATACAACAACCACACCAAAGAGAGCACCTCGGGACAGATCCTCAAGGCCACATTCAGGTAAGCATACAAGCTGTTTGTGAAGTGAAGCATGTGGGACATTGTCGTGCCATTTGTATCTCAGCAGGGGAAACAGTTTGGCAGGGTTTGGCCGTTTGGCTCCCACGGTCGTGATATCCATGATAGAACAGTTTCAGTCATCGTTCTCTGTTCAAGTGGGTGAAATGAGGCCAGATGCTTTTTGTACATGACGTGTCGGTGTCAAAGTGGATTAAGAGTTACAGATGTGAGAATGGATACTGAACCTCACTTCTATCTGGTATTTACATGCATTCTGGATCCCTGATCTGATAGAAAAACACATTGAAATTCAGGGTGTAAATACACACAGAACACTTGCATGCATTGGTGGTGTCGCTCTTTTATGAATATTTATTATAAACCTCAACTAAGTGTAGATGCAACCTGTACAGGAGACAATCCACCTTTGTCTCTTAATGCCTCTTTCAAACAAGCCTGGCTAAATCTGCACATGGCCCCTCCTTCCTCAGCAGAGGAAAGTAAGTAGAACCCACACAGCAGCACTACTTCCCTGAACCAGGGACATGCATGATTGTTGAGTCCACCAACTCCACCTGTTGTTTGAACATACAGAATTCATCTTTAGCTGAGTCATGTCAATTATTACTTGCAGTTTATCTACAGTTCTGTAAAAATCTTAGATAATTGAATTCACTTACCTAAAAAAAAAGGCCATAGAATGTCTGGAAGTATTACAAAGTCTTAAGTTTATGTTGGAGAACTCTTAAAGGTCCAGTGTGTGATATTTAGGGTGATTTCAGAGGATCTATTGGCAAAGGTGGAATATAATATAAAATACGCTGCAGTGGCAACACCGTGCCAAGGTTGGAGGACTATAACTGTAGCTGTTGTTGATTTTGTTCAAATATGCCAACTTGTTATTTTATGGGTTATTGTTCTTCACACAATAGGGCTAAACTACACTAAGCCTACAGAACAGAATGCCTTTTAAATATATTAGAATTAATAATTATTTGGGACAATTTGGGGAACCATGATTTTGATACAATACTTTGTTTGTTCCCATGTATTATTTTCTATTTTTTTTATTTCTGTCATTATTATAGTAACAAGCTGAGGGAATTGAATGTGTATAAGTAGGCCCTACCTAATTTGTAAATGGAATTTTAAAGTCATCAGTATCCATGTCATCCATGAAAAATAATTTTCCTAAGCTGCTGTCAAGTATGCATTAACACATTTTCAATTATTATTATTTATTTTTTTCTAAACATAGTTAAAGGAGAAATGTTACACTCATTTTCAGATTAATCGCTTTAGTTATTTTTAAAATGTTCTTTCGATACGACTTGAATAACTTTTCTTGGCTTAATGCTCAAAAAACATGTTCTTCATACTGTCCAGTACACATGGAGGGAATCTCTCTGTCCTGCCTCTTTAAGGTCTCCTCTGATTGGTCAGTTCACACACATCTGACCCAGCCCTGCCAAAAAACAACAGAGCAGCTGTGCTACATCAATTCTTACGTGCCAACCTGGCCCGGCAGCATTAATTATGCAAGTGCGTGACTCAGGAACATAATGTGATGTCACAAAGTCCCAGAAATAGGGAGCGTTTCAGGAGCAGAGTTTTCTGTCGGAGAGAGAGAATATGATATGCCAATAAGAATGAGAAAATGATATGCTGCCTTGAAATTCTGGTGCACATGCATCGAGGTATTCAGTCAAATGTCTGTAACTGTGATGCCTGTTGTCTCATATTTAATTTATTCCAATTCAGACAGCTGCAATGCACTGAAGTGTGCTCAAACCCCCTACACAACATAGTTTAAATCTCCTGGTGGTAAAATGGCAATGGTTGTCATGAATAACTAACCAGGAGGTAGATGTGTCATCACAGGTTATTGAAGCACATCAAAGATTGAATCATATATTTATAGGTTATTTCACTACATTTTCGTATAGAGTTTCAGGTAGATTTTATGTCAGTTCCCTCACCGATAAAAAAAGGTAAACCAGATAGTAAAGCCTGCTACTGTCAGGGATTGTCCTCTATTAAACAAGACATTTCCCCTAATCTCTGGCAAATACTCTGAAGAGGAGGAAAAGAAAAAAAAAAAAAAACCCTCCCGTCACCTCTTTGTAGAGGCTTATGGATATTAATCCACACAGGTCCAAAGAGATGCCGTGTTCCTTTCATGATTTGCACAGGGTTTGATGTGGTAGAGTACTTTGAAGGTGGTTAATTATCACTGTCCGTATGCCGCAATCATTTCCACTGAACTCAGGAAGCCAGAAGGTCAGCAAAGTCATCTGCGGCCAAGGAATTTAATTTGGGCCGCGCTTGGATTCCGCCGCCCGGAGACAGCTCTCCCACTTAGGGATCCACTGCTGGAGAAGTAGAGAGGGAGGGGCGGGTGAAGCAGAACAGTTAATATCATCAAGAATCCAAACCTCAAATTCTCTGATCTCATTTGAAGATGCTTGTGAATGGAGAGCGGGGTCTTAAGCAGACTGAGAACCCTAATGCTTCCTGTGCAGATGAGGTGGTGGAAGTAGGAGGGAGATTCTTTTGGGAGGCATGGTTAATGCAAGACATAATTATAAGAGATGGCTGCAAATGAATTAAAGCTGACCAGGAGCAAATGTGATGAAATTGAACCTAATTTGACCAGATGAACTTTAGAATGTAAAATTAACAAAAGTTGCGGAAAGAGTGCATCGTAATTGAATGCCGGAGATCCTTTATGGTCAGTAGAGCCCTTAATCTAGATGGAGATCTGTCAGAATTAAAAACACAAATAATAAATGAAACAGTTTGTTACACGTGAAAGACCGCCTCAGGCAATACATATCTGGTGGTGGTAAATCTGTCCCCCAGGAAGCTTAATGTCAAATTTAATGGTGCACAGCAAAAATGAATGTGCTGCTGGTCAGTATTAAATGGCTGCTTAGACAGCTTATTGTGAAATGTGGTTTGTAATGCAATGCTCTTTGCTGCCAAACATCTTGAACAGTTCTCCAATATGTTGCACTAACGTAAAACAAAATATTACCTGATCAATGGGGTAACTGTTAAAAGGGCACCTCATTAACTTTGCAGGTCAGTTTCTGATTCATAGGGAATAGAGCGCTGGAGGGATGATATTTTTTTAACGTTGAGGCGGCACATTGTCTAATCAGATGCTTGTAGACATTGTTCTTGTGTTGCAGTGTGGATTAGCTCTCCAGCACATATTAACTTGAATTTCTAAAGAACACATTGAAAATAATTAGCAATACACACTGCACGGCTGTCTGAATCCAAACAAAGAAAACAAATGCTGTACATGTATTAATACTTATACAATGGCTGTTCAGAACCAACAGCTAGAGAGAGATGTTAACGTAATAAAATGCTTCACATATGTGGACTAAATGTATCTGACTCAGTGCAATTTTCACTGATGCCTTTACTTTTTGCAAGAACCTCTACCAATTATTGGAAGGTCTGATTCTGAGCTATTAAGCTGATAAGTTGAATTATCTCTATAATGGCTATAAAAGTTTTAACTTTGAGATTCAGACTGATTCAGCCCATAATTGATGCGATGCAATCAGCAAGACTGTGTTAGTTAGGGTGACTCATTACTCTGCTGGTCTTAAGTGCAAAATTCTCACGGTCATTGAGCAGTTATGCAGAGAGATTTGTCTTAAAAATCACAAATGGTGAGTAAAGAACCGTTTTGGGGACAGCACATTGACCAGTCAACAGCCAAGTTACTCACAGAATTAATGTTAATTAGCTACAGCTCATTATTGGATGATGGTAATGTTTGTCATTTTAACCAGTAGGAGCAACTGTCAGCACTGACTTAAGAAACAAGCCCTCTAACATTACCACACTGTTTTTTACATTGCTATTTGCTACCTTAAAGGGTTTGAAAAGAGAACTGTTGGTACCAGAGAAAATCTTTGTAATTTGTAAAATTGGAAAAATGATCCAAAATGGAACTAGCTTTCACTGTTCAGCCTGATTTATGAAAAATGTTGGGTCCAGTGGTTTTGGGGGTTAACTCATAAAAGGGACTTAAAGTCAGGACATCTTCTCTTCGAAAAAAAAAAAAAAAAAAATCTGTCTTTTGCAAGAGCCATCAACTTAATTGGTGGTGTGCTCTTCAAATATTAAAAAACAGCAGGAGGGAAGATTGTTCCTTTCCTTCCTGCAATGCCGTACAGCTGAGTTATAGTCTTAAATGTAAGTCTTCTTTGGAGAAATCTCTGAGCCTTTGAAAAAGACTGTCTTACATTAAATTCAGTGGCTGGATCTCTTCATCACTCCCACTCCCTCCACTTCCACTAGACAGTATCACTGAGGACTGAGCAGTATGCACTTAGCTGACACTGTTTAAAATGAAAAGCTTTTCAAACTTAGAAAATTTAGCTATTTCTCACAACCACTTGCAAAATTGCAATGTGCAGCCTTCAAGTAAAGGACAATGCCTGATGAGTTGTCCAATGCCCCTGCCTGAGAGTTTGACTGATTTGAATAGTCATTACCATGGCCTTAATTGATAAGTTCAACCAAAAGGAAGGTTAAGGGAAGTTTTGTAGTGCACAAAACATTTCAAAAGGTTCACAGCAAAACATCATTGCAGCTTTCTCTGAAGCAATTCAAGTATATGGGCTTCGTCCAATGTAATCAGTCTCCGGAAGGACAGGGATTCCAAATTCAAATTCTTCTAAGCTAAAATTATTACACACATGCAAGTGGGTGTATGGCTCATACCGTGTTAATTACTGCCATAAGAAAGTAACAGAAAGATAACTCTGGCATGTGTATAAATGGCAGTGAAATGCCATTAGCCAAAACTAAATATATCTAGAGTGCTTTCGATTCAAGTTGTCAACTTCCTGTTACAAAAAGGGATGGACAAAGTGTTAAACTATTATATAACATGACAGAAATCCCTGTGCACGGATAATATTAATGTGCACATAAATCAGCCAGACATACTAAATACAAGTTGCTAACTTTAGTGTATTAATGAAACTATTTTACATGTAATGAACAACAAAGTATTTGGGCCCATGGATGCATATGTATAGTCTGCGGAAGTCAATGTGGAATGTATATTGGAGCTCAGATGAGACGGTCAGGCTGGCGATAGTTCAGCTAACTTATTGCACCACACCCACTCACTGGCTCACAAAGTCTTTCAAATGAGACACAAATAAACAAAAAAAAAAACCTCAGATCCTTTAAAAAAACATTTTAAATGGGCGATGCAAAAACAATGGAACCTGATTTTCTGGCCCCACCATTAGCTACCACCAATCCTTGTCAGATTACTACAGATTCGCAGAATACTGTGCTTATTCTCCTTTCCTTGTTTTCTTAGAAACAAATCTTACACATTTCAATTACCAAAATGCTTTTCAAGTCAATTTTTTATAGATATATTAACCAAATACAGTATATGAAAGTATTATGAGTCATAACAGTGAAAGGAGTGAGTAGATTAACACTGAGGTGTCTGCAGCCAGCTGATGTCAAAGCTACTCAGTTTAGATAAAGGCTATAGCATAATTTAGAACAGTACATAGACCAGGTCACTTGAATTAGTTCAATAGGAATCGAGTATTCTCTCAGACCACGGTGTAACAGTCGTAGACATCAGCAAGTGGTAACTAAAATATGCAAGTGAAACAGCAGTGCAGCCCGGGTGCTAGCACATCCTTATTAGATGTACTGATGGCCCTGGAGGGAATGCAAGTGAGCGAGAGAAGGCGAGAGAGGGACAAGTGAGAAACCTGTTTGTGATGTTCACTGGCACTTTTACAAAAGCCCCTACCCCACTGCTCTGGAGTGGCACAAAGCATCTGTCTCCATCATTCAGCGACGAAAGAAAGTCATATTTGAATATTGTGTAATCATCACTGGAGATGTGTTGTTTTGTCTTCCTCCAAATGAACAGAATCATCATTGCATTTGAATTCCGTTTCCTCCAGCTCGCACCAGTATCTGATATTTGTTTATTTTCCTCTGTAAAACATACACTTCTTCTTAACTTCTTCTTTAATTCCCATCCCTGCTACCTCACACAACGTTCCTTCCTCTTCTGCAGGAACACTAAAGAAAATGTAAACAATCCCTCAAAGTGAATGCTTTGACTGCTAATGTTTTATTTATTGGGGGGGGGGGGGGGTTTTCTATCTAGATTGTCTGGAGTAAACAACAAAGAGAGGGAGAATAAAAGGCAAGCTGCAAGTGGTGTGAGCAGGTGCCCTGCGGCGACATAAACACATGCACACATATACATAGAAAAGTAGCCAGAACACTCAGTTATGCACATAAATGAATGCTCACACACGTTTACACAAGCACACATGGCCGCAGCAGGTGTGCGGACTCCCCGTCTACTGGACATCCAGGCCCTTTCAGCCATGTCTCGTGAGAGCGACCTGAAACACACACACACTCTCTCTCACACAGAGCTGGTTTGATTCTCTCCACCCAGCATGGCTCCCTCATGGTTCATCTGTCAAGCTCAGCAGCCCCGAAATGCTTCTCATATTTTTCAGAACTAAGGGAAGTACAGGAAGCCTCCCCTCCAGCTTCACAGACGGACTTGTTATTATCATTTCAAAAGGCACACGGCTTATTTATTTGATTTCCTGGTAGGTAGAATCCTGTCTTATCATTGTCATTGGCAGTAAGCTGGTAGGGCACAAGATGGTTTTGGTTACAAAGCAACATGAGATACGAGCTGTGCTGCTCAGGAAATAGGTCCTATCACTGTGACATCTCGGGAGCACCGGGCGCGATATGATCTGGTTTCATATTACAGAGCTCGGTGACATGGGTCTCTGTCTTCCTGTCTCTGTGGGTGCTGGTGGACTCCAGTAATGAGATGTTAAAAAGCTAACCTCCTCTCATTACTCCTACTACTGTCCTCCCTCTCCTCTCCTCTCCTCTCCTCTCCTCTCCTCTCCTCATCCTCCCCTCTGCCACTCTATTCCTCCCTCACACGACAAGCTCAGAGCAGGTTTTAATGAATATTTTAGTGCCCTTTGTTCTCATTCTGGTGGCTTCTTGGGATCAATGATTAAGACCATGTCCCCCCCACCACACACACACACACACACACACACACACACACACACACACACACACACACACACACACACACACACACACACACACACACACACACACACACACACACAACACTATTTTGTGCAGGCATCTTTTCATTTTATCTCCCTCTCGCTTTTTTGGCTCACCTCAGCCTACTGTACCACATCCCCAAATTCCCCCCTCAGGAGGACTGCGTTCATTGACTCAGTTAATTAGAATATGAAATGTGTCTGAGAGGGTGGGGTGGGAACGGATCATCGGTGTCCCTGATTGGTTCTTTTTTAAAACTGTGAGTTTATTCAGTCTAGAGCTGCAACGTTTAATGATTTGGTTGACAAATATTAAATGTTTGATTACTGCTTACATTGAGTGAAGAACATATTGGTATTTACTCTAGTAAACTTGTAATGTTTTTGTAATTTATTGGAGTATTTCCATTTTCTGTTATGTTTTTTCGGACTTTCACTCCCCTTCATTTGAAAGGCAAACATTGTATTTTTACTCTGCTACATTTATTTCCAAAGCAGTGTGTTTTTCACTTGATTTACTTTACCAGCTGATAATCAGTCAACCCATATGTTACACTATATATGTACATGTAAATATGTGTGTTATTTACTTTTACTTCCTCCCCTGTGACACTGAACTGAATATATTTCGGTTGTGGATTAAACAGTGAATTTGATCATCAGGGCCTTTGGGAAACAGTGATTGATATGTTTCACAATTTTCTGACATTTTATAGACTAAACAACTCATCGATTAAAAAAATAGTTTACGCAAAAATAAAAATGAAATGAAGATTAAGTGAAGTAGATGGGGACGTATTTCAAAAGGTATGAAACAACAAGATCCCTGAATTGATTTGAAAAGACATTATTTATGCCTTCTATGCATGGTCAAGCTCATGTACAAGGTAATTTATCCGTCATTAAACAGCACAGGGTTATATAATGACATGAACATCATGCTACACAAATTACATAACATAGGCTATATTCAGTTCAATATTCAATTATTTATATACGGTGCTCTTATGAATCTGCTTCAGGGTGTATGTTATCAGCAGCAACAGGAGATGGTGAGGATGAGTAGTCAGCCTCCTCATATCAAAATTTCGACATATGGGAAACACTGTCCATCAATGTTGGCTGTGTGTTAGCACCAAGCATCGATGTTGGTCCCGCTGTAGTCCTGCGCTCTGTTAGCTTAGAGCACGATCTGCCAATCGAGTGCAGCAGCTTGATCCGAGGTGACTCTGATTCACATTGTTTGGCCAGCCTGAGTCCCACTTGTCCATTTCCTTTTTCCTGCAACCAGCCATTAGCCAGGAGCAGCCTTAAACCGAGCTGCATTAGCATGGCTCTTACTCTGAGTCCAGACGGTCAGGCTCAAGACGCTAAGGGCCGTGATGGTCTTAAAGTCTGCTGCTCTTAGTCCAAAATGCCTGCTTTCTTCTCCAACAATGACAGTATTTCTGCCCCGAAGCAGTAAGTGTTTCAGCAACAGAAACGAAAGAATGACAGTTAAAAAAAATAAATAAAGTGGCATAACACTTTGGACGGGGTTCCCACTAACGCTTTTAGCTCAGCAGCTACTGTGAATATTTTGGCTTAAAAAAGGCTGTAAATAACATGTTTTGAAATCAACTGGAAATCTCAGGGCTTCCAGAGACTTCGCCTACAAGCTGTGTGGAGCCATTTCACTTATTTAGTTTCAATTTGTTATTCTTGTTAGTTTGTTTATCGAGAAGCTTCTAAGCGTAGATTCGCTCCACAAATGTATTTTTATGGACTACAACACTTCCTCCAACCTTACAACGGTTTGAAGTGTGAGTAGATCATGACTAAACTCAGTGGTTAATGGCTTAATGGCTAAACTTTAGATTTCTCTATTTAAGAAAATTATCGCTGGAGTAATCATTATTAAAAAAACATTAGTTGTAGCCCTTATTTAGATAAATAGCCGGAGGAATGATTGTGAGAGAAACAGAAGAACATGAACAGATTGTCGTTCAATCAAATATTTCTTTGTTTTTTTTTCATGTATCAGTAATTGATCAAACACATTCTTGATGAAGTTTTGGCAGTGTAACATCTAAGAAAATATAATGTTTTGTCATACAGTGCCAGATGGTTTGTGAATGTTACATCCAGCAAAATAGACAATGGACATTGTCAGTAAGACCCAAAGGCAGGAATGTGAACTCGTATGCATGTATATCAGAGAGAGGAAAAAATCACAGCGGTCTTCAGCAAAACAACAAAACGCTTCACTCATTACCCAATTTGTGTGCGTTGTTAAACTAACAGCTATCGATATGCTTAATTGCCTTCAGCACAAGCTGACGATATTTGACTCCACTGTCAATAAAACCCAAAACAAATGTTTTCATCATTCTGCCACAGAAATCTAATAACAGGCAAATTAACTGTGTTTCAGTACAAAATGATGATACATATATAGCGAGCAGAGCATTCACACTGTATGTTACACTTTATTTGCATTTTTTTGCATTTTTCTAAATGATTCCACTCCAGAGACTTATGATACATGAAGAAGTGCCATCCCAATTCCATGCCTTACCACCCACCCACATCAGCAGATAAGCTTTGCTTCCCACCACCACCACCAGCTAACTTTACATTGTTTTCATAAGCCTGATATCCTGCCAATTACCGTTACACCCCTGGCCACGTCATGACCGTGCAAATGAAATGTAATTTGAACAGTGGTATTTGACGCTTTTTTTTTCCCCCCCACTCAAGCCAGTGGCTTCTGTTGTTCTCAAGCTGTGACTTTCCCAAAGGCAACACTCTGTGATTTGTAAATATTTGTGTATCCTCTTTTTATTTTCACAGCTCAGGCCCTGAAAACTGCACGAATGAAATTGTTTGTTGTGCATGGTAATATTAACAGGAGAACTATCATCAGAGTGAACCATTAGGACATTTCATGCTGATTTACTGGCCGGTGCTATGTATATTTTAAAGGCTTAAATATTTTATCACATATTTTTCACAGTAAAACAGTTCTGAAAGTGCCTGCAACTGAGAAGAAGATCCACTGAGGCTCATCGAGATGATTTTTGTTTCCTTATTATAACTGATGTCAGATACAGTTAGTGGCAGGAAATAGTGTCAGCATTCAGGAAGGGGTCAATTAAAATTATAAGAGTAAAGTAATAAGCAGCAAGTGAGTTATTCATCCAGAGATGTTTAGGCCAACACTGTGTTTATTTTACTCGTTTATTTTTGCTTCTCCCATTCCCTACTTTGGTATAGAGCCATACGAACCAGCCATGTGGGTAACCTGAGTGTACTCAGTGAAGTTTACTGCGAATAGATAATAATTCTGTTTTATTACCAACTAGTTATTGTGTTGTCCCTTAAAGCTGCACTAATTAATATTTCCTCCAAGCCCTTTGCAAAAATGTGCAACTCAGGTTTGTTAAACATTTAACACTGTTGTGTTTGGCGTAGCCTACCCTAAAAAAACAACAACAAAATGTATTTGTTTTATAAGGCATTGAAACTACTTGGTCTGGATTAAGGAAAAGATCCTTTGGCTTTAAATGAGCACTTCTTCACAGCAGTCACCATTGCTCCATGTGGGATTAAAACCCTGGTCTCCTGGATGAGAGTCCTGTATTGAATGTAACAGCTTTAAACGGCCACTGTGTAGGACTTAGTGATATCGAGTGGTGAGGTTGGAGACTGCAACCTGCTGAACATTCCTTGTCAGTTTGGTTGGTCTATTCTGGGCTACTGTAGAAACATGGATGAAGAACATAGATGAGAACCTGCTCCCTCTGTGCATATAAAAAGGCTAATTCTAAGGAAACAAAAACACAGTGGTTCTTTTAGGTGATTATACACTGATGAAAACATAATAAGGAATATTATATACATCTCTGCCAACAGCCACCCCTAAATCCTTCACACTGGTCCAAATCATAGTGTTTAACAATAACTTTTGAATGCGTTATGCATCTGCTGATGTACATTATGTTTTCAAAAAGTCAGGAGTCAAATATATCGGAGGACTCGGTCAAAAATAAAGATGTGTTCTCATTTGCTTTGGCCCCACGATGCCTGAATGACTTAAGTTAGTGATTTATTGCAGTCATTCTGTTGTGGAACCTTGTTGTGAACCTAACTGGCATTGAGACAAAGAATGATGGAGTGGACAAAATGATCGAGTTCAACCAAGAGTCAGTCACAGCAGCAGACAAATGAGGACATCAGCTCTCAGACTGAAGATGAGTCACGTTGCAGGCAGAACAATCAACGCAGTGAAAAATGATGTGTTTTATGTGAGACTTTGTCTCTTCAATTCACTGTACAGTCGTGAATAATTGTTACTATGTATTGATTTTCCCTTAATGATGTGCCAGAATGCATTGCTTTACAATTTACCAAGTTACTTATCAATCTTTGATCTGCTGTGTCCCTCCTACCTTCATTATTGCTTTTCATTCATTTCCCTCTGACTCCTTTTTGCCTTTGTGTGTATTCACAGAATTTAATGAAGACTGTCATTCCAAAGTGATCAATGTTTTTTTGGAGAAAACATGCTGTATAGTCATAAGAGAAAACACTACAGGCAGATACATCATTATCAACATGTAATTGGGGATGAGCGGGTAAAGCATTAGCTGTATTTGTTTATTCAGCTAACTCTACTGGGAATCGTCAAGATTTAAAGCAGAAGTGCGTGGTGCTAACTGGCTTGATGAGGAGTTGTTGTATGTTTTTTATTTTAAGAAAGTTACATACAGAACAGCCTGATCAAAAGAGTAAGAGAACTATTTACAGAACACCTTTTAAAAACTTGAATTAATGTAGAAAGTCAAACTCAATCAATATAATGGTGTGACAACCTCAACACAATATTTGATTTAGATTTTGTCTCTTAGCTTACTTTGCCTCACATTTTTCTTCGTTTCCTGTTGGATGGCTCAATGTCTCTGCCTCTAAACGGGACCTCCCATTCTCTCGTCTCTCCTCACACCAGGCAGAAGAACTTTGCCCGAGGCATCGAGCAGCAGCTCCCAGATGGCATGGTAGTGGCATCGGTGCCAACTGAGGTTCAGTGCCACGAGGAGCTGTCGGACCCTGTGCCCGACCCAGAATACCTCAAAGGTATGAAACCATATTTCATAGTTCAGTCTGCTAGCTCACAGCTGTGCTATAGTACTTCATCACTAGCCTGTCGAAATAACCTCATTACTCAAACCAACAAACAAAAGAAAACACCTTCTCAGTGCTTGATAAGCAGTGTGGAATGCTGAGTGATTAGCCCAAGGTCTTTGCATACATTCTGACGTTTTCGCCATCATTTATAATGTTATGGCAGTCTGCCATCATAAGGGTCAGAATGGAAAGTTACAGTCCCTCAAACGCATTGGCGCCAATGTAGACCAATGTAGACACCCTTAATGGCTCCCCCCAGTTAACATAGCTGAAACCAGATCAAGGACCCAGTTTGGTCTTGCAGCAAATATGTCTGATACCCATTTGAAGTGGATTATAAGTTCTGATCCCAGTAATAATACTATGATGATGTCATAATCATAAATTACTGCGACGAGGCACCATGCCAGTCCTCTCCCTGTCTGATACCTCTTGCTTCTGTTTTTTAAGCAAACATGTTGTGAATCAATCGATCTGGCAATGAATTAATCTGTGAATTGTCCACTGACAACATGTTATATGTTTTCAGTATCCATCCACCATGAACATAATCCAATCAGGAATTATGTTTTTTTATTATTTTTTTATTTTTTTTTATTACATATTCGACTATACAAATTAGACGGAGTAATATGATGAAATTTCATAAAAACAGGCTTAATATTTGGTCTTTGAGTCTCTTTTCTGAAAATCTATTTTTGCATGTGCACTTTTCACTGATCTGTTTTGATAAAGATTTGATAAAAGTTTGGTAAGACGCATATGGAGTTTATCCACAAAATGCTGACCTGCTTTGACAGAGTTTGACTTGGCACATCCGTCCAGTGTGGCTGGGATTTGAATTTCTTTCAAAGATACTGGCATGAAGGTGTGTCTCCTACTGATGACACACTTGTCTTGAGTAGTGATCAAAGAAGGTTGAGACACTCTTTTTCCCTGCAGCATTATTCAGGATCACTGCTTACACACCACTGTTTTTTCACGTTTCATTTCCTATAGCTCCTTCACAATAAAAGTCTTCCTGTTAATTAGTTGTTTATAAAGCAGCAGTACCACCAGCTGTAACATGATGACATAACTTCAGAAACAGCTGACAGCTGAAAATTTGGCTTACACATATGAACAGTTTCGCATACACATGTTCTCCTCTTGTCTTTTAGTTAGGTCGTTTTTTGTACTGTCTTGCACTAGAACTTCTATTAGAAGGGAAGAATAATAAACCAAACGACAGCAGAGCAAAATTCATGCTCAGGACTTGGACTGCATTCAGATCTTTCACTTGCAGCCATGGACTATTGGCCCACCTTGCAGAGTGGGTGCTTTATTGTACTGTGTCAGCAGAGTACAGTATTGGTAGATATCAAAAAACACATTGTCAAAAACCAAGCTGACCATGGGCCTTTATGCAGCTGAATTAATGAAAAAGTGCCAGAGCAAGTTGAATATATCCCATCTGTACTCTTCTCTTTTAGAGGATGATTTTTTGTCCTTTACCTGGGAATGATGGACGGCACACCAGACAAACCACCACCCATGTACACATTTTTAACACATACCAAAGACTTTCTGGCTGCTGGTAGTCACAGTCCGACTCCACACACTCCTCACCTTAAAATCCAACTTGATGACGAGCCTGAATGTATTTTTTCATCTGGGAAGTGTGTGTGTGTGTGTGGGAGAGAGGTTGTACCGTGACTGTCGGGATTCATTAGTCTGTGGCAACAGAGGCCATCTCGCTGTTCTCTTCATTACCAGTACAGCTCGTGGCAGCAATGTTTGAACAGCAACCGCCGTCCTATGTGAAACAGCTGCCATTAGCACAGACACACGCAGGAAAAAAGAAGAAGGAACAATCTTGGCTTGCTTACTGTCAAGCTATGACAGCAGAAGGCCAAAGATCTGTGTCTGTCCATCTGGACACCTTGTTATCCACTGAGTTTGACCTCACTTTGTTTTGCTGAGTTTTACAGTTTAGTGCTCTAAATGTTTGAAAACATGCAGAGTAATCATAGGCGTAAGTGTCTAATAGACTTGTTGGATAGGAAAAAAAATCTGCTTGACAGAAAGTTGTCTAACCACTCCATTTTGTCAGAAGCAGAATATAATATTTCTCTTGCCGGCATTTAATTTGTAGAACATTTTATGAAAAGCTGATATGTGTTATGGAGAGGATATCCTCCCCTGCTCTGCCTGCATAAGTAATAACCTTTCTCTTCATGTTTGGAGTGCGGTAGCGAGTACCACAATAGTGAATGTAAGTTTAATAATTATATTTCAATGTATTTCCTGGAAATGCCGTATGCAGGCAGCCTGCTGGCTAAGCTTATTCAGGGCACCTGTGTAACTGCCTCTGAATTGCCTTACAGTGTGGAAAGCAGCAGATTGCGGGATGGGTTTATCGCTTGTTGTTGATATATCAGCAGCAATACAAGGCCAGTCATGGCAGCAATTCAAAACCACATCAAGCGGGGTTACGTCCGAGGTGATAGACAATCAAATGAACGAAGGAGCAGCGGTGGTTCGAACTGCTGTTTATTGGAAACTTCAGAGGATATTAAAAACCGTATAATCTTAATGGATCTTCTGCTGCCAAGTCCCCGAGCCTCTGTCCCCCCTCTTCTGTGCTCGGCTCAAACCTTTTTATCCCTACAGCGCCCCCGGGCTCACAGTGCACACGGCCCAGAACAGAGAACGACGCAGCAGCGCTTCTCCTCCCGTGCCTCTGTGTTGGGCTTGTGCTGTGGCAGCCCTGGGCTTTTATTGAAGAGTAATATCATGAATTGAGATATCATTTCAAAGCATCCAGCAGGGCACCATAAAAACACACAGTGGACTCTGGGGCACTGTGCTGCAGGTTTCACTCTGTTCTCAGTGCATGCTAGAAGTCAACCAATGCCTAATGCTAAAAAAAAAAAGTGTATTGAAAGAACCAAAAGGTGAACCAAAGATGAGCTATGTAGAAAGATGTGGAAAATTGAGTCTTCATGTCACATCTGGCCTCTGTTCCACTAGCTTCTGTGTAAAATGTGTTGCTATTAGAACTACAGACATTTGTGATGTAAAGTCAAATAATTTCAGCAGGTTCAGGGCTTGGTGCTAACTTCTTTTTTTTTCTTTTCTTTTTTTTTTTCACCCAAGGAGCACGTAAAGAAATTCAGTGGCACAATGAAAATGTATCAAATTACATGTTATTTACAAGCAATATGATATACTTTATTAAAATACAAAAAATGCACTCTTGAACTTTTTATTTATTTATTTATTTTTTTCATTTCTGCTTTGGTGTTCAAACTTATTTACTAATTATGCAATTTTCTAAGCGTTTTAAAAGTGCATTCCCAAGCTTTACCAGCACCGTAAAGCTGTGGCAGGTTATCATTTATAGACACAGTGATTAACAGACTTCCATTGCATTAAATCAGATCGTTCTGTAAACAACTTGAATTATGTTTTGAGACAACAAGACTACAGAAGGGTGGCAAATTTAAGGACAGCAAAAAAAAGCCACTACTCCGCCACCAGGTCACTGCTTGTATCTGGTTACTTTCATCCCTGACAGCAATATGGTAAAATAATGTGAAGTATCTGTACCCCCAAACTCAAAGTATACACTATACTTAGCTAAAGTACTTGTATTTATTTACTTGATGAATGGACCGGCAGAGTGCATTATTTTCATAACGTGACTGTAGGTTTCACGCCGAGTAGCCAGCCGGGGATTGTAACTAGTGCTGACACGGCGCTGTGGAGAGAGAGGTACGTTGACAGCATGAGAAGAGGAAGCTCTGCCGTAATCAGCTTAGACAGTTCAGTTCGTCATTTCCGCTGTCTAGCTGCCTGACTCTAGCTCAGATCTTCAGGTGTTTTTTTTTGTCAGGTTTCTCATAACTTATTTGTGCCACCTGGCGATCCCTTCATGCTGACGAGTGGATCCTGTGACTTTATTGATGGATATCATTGGTTCTACTTCTTCTTGTTTCAGGGCATATTGGAAAGCACTGGTCAAGCACAGTGACACTATTTTTGTTATTGTTGTTGGGCGATTGGCCTGGAAACTGTAGATGCTCTATTTGCACATGCCTCCAACAGTTATTAAAATTCACAGTTCACACACATCTATTCTTAGACACGAATGCAAGTGAAATGCTCACACTGACAATAGCTGGAGCTTTCAAGTATTTTTTTTCGAGTGGCATCATAAATATTTAAATTATTTATCATGTATTTGTTATATCTGCACACACTCTCTTCTTCTAGCTGTAATTTATTTCTAAAAACATCAGTGATGGTATGTAATTATGAACAAACTGTTTTCATAGATATTACTCATTCCATTAAATTCAATTCAATTAGGTTGTCAATCTACTATTGATCATTGCTTTCCTTGAACAATTATGAAATGTGTAGCAACACATAATAATGATAATATAAAAAATAATAGAAATGATAACATAATGCCATCAACTCTGGTTGAGGACTTTTGAAGGACTCAATAACAGCTGCGGCAGAGTAATGAATTTAGATCCAATGTGCCTATCAACTATTGCAGCAAGGTAATGGATTTGATGTCTGACAATAGCTTCATCACACAGTGATATGGCCACAGTCTTGGATGGTGTGAGGAAAGAAGGCATTCCCCTTGAGCTCTTTCATATTTAGGATGTTTTTCAACAAACTGACACAGTCCTCCACCGCCTTGTCAAAAATGATGCAAGTATCATGAATTCCTCACGAAAGATGACAAGCATTCACTCACCCAGAGGTTCTTCAGGCATAACAAATGTGTGATAGAGTTCATATTTTGGCCATTTCCTTTTTTTCTCATACTGGGGGTAAAAAATAAGTGAACAGTTTTAACATTATGCAGTAGATGCAAATAGGCATAGAATACAAACTACCATTGATGTTCTTGAATGTGTCCTTCAGTTTGCATTGTCAACATATTTAGTCACCAGTCATCTTTGCAGCTGCACTTTTTCTGGGTTTGGCTCAGCGTCAGTATTTTTTAAACAATTCCCTGCTCCACATCAATCCACTTTTCAGTGTGTGACTGATGCATCAGCTGCTTGAGCAGCAACAAAGTGATAGTTTGCACTTAATTCAGAATGACTCACTTTCCTGTTATGATTCACATGGGGAGGGATGTTAAATGTAAAGCCACTATATCACAGTCATTGAATCTTCAGAAGTGAGTCACATTATTTACCGCAAACTTCTCGAACATTCGACAAATAGAGTAAAACTGCGAGTGATGAACAAAGTCATCACCAGTCACGTGTGTGTTCGAACACAGGCTCAAAAACTCAAAAACAGATGATTAAAACAGACGGATGAGCCTCCTGCTACTTTGTTTTAGAGTCATGTGAGGACATTACATTTAAATGCTTTTAATGCATTTTACAGTGATACATTAATTATTATACATCAAGTCTAGGCTTTGAGAGGTTGACCTGATGTAATTTCATCACAGGCATAATTAAAAGTTCAGATTGAACATCGAACACTGTCAAAGGCAAAATCCATTTTGACAGATAGGACTGGCTGTAGCTGTGCCCTAACCCACACATGTCTGAGCCGCAGCAGTTCAGCAACGCAGCCGTCACAAGAGACTTCTACCTAACATAGCTAGCATTATTACGCTTCACTTCTGCAGCGCTCCCAGTGGAATCTATAAGTTGTTAGGAGGATGGAACGAAATACGCCAGGTAAAAAAGATGTGCCCAGAGGAATCAAAGGGCAGAGAGTGTGTAAGGAAGGCAGCAAACATCACATGGTGTAGCCACATTAAAAATGGTGTGAATAAAACTTGAATAAACCTACATTACCCTGTTAGTTAACATTTCTGCCTGACGCACGTAGATACATTTGTATCAGCAATGATTACTCTTTACAATGGACACAGCTCCCATGATCCCACGGTACTTATGTCTTTTGTTTTATTTTGTTTGAGAGATCCCTAATGGCAGAAATTACATTAAAAGGTGCTGAAATGCTCTCTAGTGCTGATGGCGGATGTTAATTAACTATGAGCAAATTGCAAGTGAATGCATTGTGCTTCTGTAGTAACACACTCGTCGCTTGAATAGAAACACACAGATTTCTCTGGGTTTAAACATTATCGCAAACATTTGAGACAATGTAAATAAACAACTCGACTCACTATATAACAGTGCTCAAGTTGCTTTGTGGACATTGCATTGCAGTAATGGTTGGATAATGTATCTTTTACTCATTGTTTTGTTGTTTCGGGTGGCTTATTTTATTCTGTAAGGGTTAAAATCATGCGGTATGCCACCTGTTTAGCACCAAACCGCAGGCAACGTACGTGTCTATGTTTTACAAACGTGGTGGAACATTTAGCAGCTAAAGAGCTGGTTTAGAACAAAACAGAGCGTAAAGAGGAGTTAATAATGGACCTACTGTACATTTGTCAACCAGCCAGACGAGCGGCTCTTAGTGCCAGTTATTAACTGTAACAGGTTAACTGAAGATCATCCACAGTGCTTGAACGATGGTGTTGAGGAACATGGCTTGACAACGCCACAAAGTGTCTACTAAGAAGCCTGAACAGAGTAGGGTCCACAGAAACATTCTTACTGGGGTCCCAAAATTCCCAATTATGTCACTGCCTGCTTCATGTAGAAGAAAACAATGGTGCCTTTATTTTTTCATGTAATTTTCTTAGTGTTTCAGTCTTTCTGAAAAAAGAAGGAGCAGTGTTTAGCTACAACCATTTTTCATCCCAGAAAGTTTTTGAAAGCCAGCTGGCGACATAATCACTAAGTTATTGCTACTGATCAAAAATCCTTTCACCCCCTGCGTGGATGTATTATGCTCATTATGTTCTACAGGGTTGTAACAATCTTACTTATTGGCCCTTTAAAACAGATGGCCCGTCATACGCTCATTGAGTTCATTCTTATAAACATTTGCTACCTCTCAGCTGTGTGACAGCGAGCTATATGAAGGCAGAGGAAAAACTTGTTTCAGCTCAGAAACCTTGGCCAGGAAAGTGGTGGCACCATCCACATGAAGTCACCTGGGGCATCTTCTCACCTTACTGCACCTGTTCTCTTGGCCTACACATTTCCACTGGGTGCACAAACACAAGCGTCCGACGCAATGCTCTCCAGCCCCTGCTCGCTGGCTCACCGCCACCTCCACCTCCACTCGTCTCCTGGCAGGCTGTCAGCATTATCGCTGTGCCTGCAGTTAATTGCGAGGCTCAGGTAATTGTCCGTGGGGTAGACAGACGTGCAGAGATGGCGTCGGCAAGAGGAACGTCTGTTGAGCCGCAATGAGCGCATGCCACCCCTTCGTCCCATGCTGATTCGGCCAGGTTTGGTTTCTATGGTCAGTGTATTTGTCACAATGTCAGCACTCCTTGTTCCAGCCCTCGCTGGTCCGCACGACGGTGAAATCATTCATCTTTCTATTCATCTCCAGGCTTGGAAGCCATTCATCATGAGGCCAGAGACCTCCATCAATTATTCCAATGGGAGAAAGAGTGAGGAAAGGGAGACTTTTGAAAGGCAAATACATCTTGATTTAATTGGAAAGCAAGTATGCTCAAGGCTGCTAAGCAGATTTCCCCTAAGATGGAGTGGAAGAGATAATGGAGCAAAAAAGAGAGGATGGACAAAGAAAAATGAAGGGGAAAAAGAGAAGTGAGAAGGACAGATGGAAGGGAAGACAATAGAAATGTACAGGATAAAAAGAACAAAAAACTAAAGAGACCAACAAGTGAGTGAATGACAGCCGTCTTTGTCTGCAGTCTGCAGGCAGGGGTGAGCAGAGCCAGGATGAGGGAATCCATCGGTGAAGGTTAAAAGGGCTACAGGGGAGGCTTGACCCATTCTGATCCTCTGCTAGCAGCCATACAATGACACTGCCTCTGCTATCTGTAACACACACACATCACATCTGTGTCTTAGAATGGGTGTCTGTACGTCTGCCTACGCTGAGGTGGATGTAACACAACAGAGAACGCCAAAGGTGAAATAATCGTCTCTGCCATTTACCGAGGCTCTGCAGCCGATCCCCTGTCGTTTGTTATCAAATCCACGGATTTATGCTTATAGGTTTGGAGAAACGGCTGACACAAGAGTTTAAGTTCTCAGAAGATAAGTTTTAAAAGAGAGAGACAGATCTGAAAGTGCTGTTTGGAATATTCTCAGGTGTGTGTGTGTGTGTGTGTGTGTGTGTGTGTGTGTGTGTGTGTCTGTGTGTGTGTGTGTGTGT
>CAEMYA010000024.1:805554-837715 GCA_903131615.1 Diplodus sargus
TCTCTCTATATATATATATATATAGAGACACACACACACACACAGGGGCAAAAAAGTATTTAGTCAGCCACCAATTGTGCAAGTTCTCCCACTTAAAAAGATGAGAGGCCTGTAATTTTCATCATAGTTATACCTAGCTTAACTATGAGAGACAAAATGAGGAGAAAAAAAAAAAAAATCACATTGTCTGATTTTTAAAGAATTTATTTGCAAATTATGGTGGAAAATAAGTATTTGGTCAATAACAAAAGTTCATCTCAATAAGTCTTCACAAGGTTTTCACACACTGTTGCTGGTATTTTGGCCCAGTCCTCCACGCAGATCTCCTCTAGAGCAGTGATGTTTTGGGGCTGTCGCTGGGCAACATGGACTTTCAACTCCCTCCAAAGATTTTCTATGGGGTTGAGATCTGGAGACTGGCTAGACCACTCCAGGACCTTGAAATGCTTCTTACGAAGCCACTCCTTCGTTGCCCAGGCGGTGTGTTTGGGATCATTGTCATGCTGAAAGACCCGGCCGCATTTCATCTTCAATGCCCTTGCTGATGGAAGGAGCTTTTCACTCAAAATCTCACGATACATGGCCCCATTCATTCTTTCCTTTACACGGATCAGTTGTCCTGGTCTCTTTGCAGAAAACTAGCCCCAAAGCATGATGTTTCCACCCCCATGCTTCACAGTAGGTATGGTGTTCTTTGGATGCAACTCAGCATTCTTTCTCCTCCAAACACAACAAGTTGAGTTTTTACCAAAAAGTTCTATTTTGATTTCATCTGACCATATGACATTCTCCCAATCCTCTTCTGGATCATCCAAATGCTCTCTAGCGTAGCGTGTTACTGATGGTAGCCTTTGTTACTTTGGTCCCAGCTCTCTGCAGGTCATTCACTACGTCCCCCTGTGTGGTTCTGGGATTTTTGCTCACCGTTCTTGTGATAATTTTGACCCCATGGGGTGAGATCTTGTGTGGAGCCCCATATCGAGGGAGATTATCAGTGGTCTTGTATGTCTTCCATTTTCTAATAATTGCTCCCACAGTTGATTTCTTCACACCAAGCTGCTTACCTATTGCAGATTCAGTCTTCCCAGCCTGGTGCAGGTCTACAATGTTGTTTCTGGTGTCCTTTGACAGCTCTTTGGTCTTGGCCATAGTGGAGTTTGGAGTGTGACTGTTGGTTTTGGACAGGTGTCTTTTATACTGATAACGAGTTCAAACAGGTGCCATTAATACAGGTAACGAGTGGAGGACAGAGGAGCCTCTTAAAGAAGTTACAGGTCTGTGAGAGCCAGAAATCTTGCTTGTTTGTAGGTGACCAAATACTTATTTTACCGAGGAATTTACCAATTAATTTATTAAAAATCCTACAATGTGATTTCCTGGATTCTTTCCCCCCATTCTGTCTCTCATAGTTGAAGTGTACCTATGATGAAATTATGAAAATTACAGGCCTCTCTCATATTTTTAAGTGGGAGAACTTGCACAATCGGTGGCTGACTAAATACTTTTTTGGCCCGCTGTAGGTATAAAAAGGATGCTGGGTTTGTGCTCGCAACTCGCTTTACTTTTGATCAAAACAAAACTTAACTGTTTCAGACAGAAACAGCTGCATACCAAACATGCAGTGAGGCATTAGCAAACGAACACAGATTAATTTGTCCTGACCTTACATAACACTGGCAACACCAGCCACCACAGAGTCGCACCGCAGCATGTGTCATCAACATGCTAACCATGGAGGCAAAAACAAATGAAGGCAGCAGAACAACCTCAGAATCTGTCTCCACCATTAAAAATTTAAAATTAAAAAACATTACATCATGAACATTGAAGATACCTGCAGGTATATGTTTACAGGTGTGTTCACAGTCAAACATTTTCATGCACTGTAGGCAACAATTGTTTTACAGTTTAAAAAAAGAGTGATGGCCTTCATAATTTTTAATAGGTTTAAATGTACAAAAGTTTCTTTAGTATTGGGGCTACAGTTTGATGAAAGTGTGAAGTTCTAGTGGGTTGATTTGTTATGAATTTTCAATGTTTTGAACTTTAGATGCTTGCTGTAGCGCCACCATCAGGACTATTGGCTTGGGTTTACAGCTGAGGTAATCTGGCATGAGACTGGACCTTTATGCAAAATTTGGTTAGTTTTCACCCATGGTCAAGCTATTTGTTTTTATTTAATTTAGAGCAGTGTTCAACCCTGTTCCTCGGGGAACACTGTCCTGCATGTTTTAGATGTTTCCTGCTCCAACACACCTGATTGAAATTATCGGCCAATCAGCAAGCTCTGCAGAAGCCTGACGAGGAGGCATTCATTTGAATCAGGTGTGTTGGAGCAGGAAACATCTAAAACATGTGTTTTTAACTCGAAGTGTTTTGCTTCATAAGAGAAAATCTGATGTTTAATAATGCCACGCTTACACTGACTCCAGTTGTTCCCATGAGAGCAGAATTCAAAATGTTCTCAAAAATTCAGTTTTTGAGATAAAATTCTGATATTTGCCAAACTTCATCAACCAAAATATTCTCTATTTGTGGAGGATGGTCTGAAGATGCTCTCTAGCAAGTTTGGTGACAATTGGGCAAAAATTGTGGGAGGAGATAGCTTTTATAAGTTTTACAGGTTTTGAAAAAAACTGAGTGATGGACTTTATAATTTGTAATGAGTTTAAGTGGACTAAAGTTTCAGCAGTATTGGGGCTACAGTTTGGTGAAGTTTCAAAACTGTAGCATGTACTGTTGATTTTGTAGGTATTTTAAACGCTTATTGTGCCCCCCCAGAAAGAATATTGACATGTCCGTGGAATTAAGTAAATCTGGCATGTGGCCGGACATTTCTGTAAAGTTTGGTGAGTTTTCGCCCATGGGAAGTATGACTTCCTTGGAAGAAAGAAGAGAGAAAAGAAAGAAAGAATTCCTAGGAATACAAAAGGGTCCTTGGCAGCTTAGCTGCCCAGACCCTAAAAATAGTGACACTGACTGGCACTTATTTAGTGTCAGTCAAGTAACTTAACAAATGGCACCTGTCCTGGTTTAACCAACCTAAACCAACCAAACCCTTTTTTTTCGTCCTCAATCCTGTATTCTTTCAGCACAATCATTTGTTATTTATTTGCTTATATCGCATGATTGTGTAACCATCGTGTGACAAAAGGGGGTTTTCTACAGCTAACATACCCCAGATAACATCTAGAACCCATCACAAGATTACATGTTGATAACAGCGCCTAATATTTGATTAGCACCACCAGGCGAGACTCACTCTTCAACTAAGATTATTTTCTTATTGACAAGATTTGTCTTACTGCACCACTGCTGATTACATCAGAGGAGCATCTTGCCACAGGCATCTTTTTTCCCTGTGATCCAAAGTGTCTGGTATGCATTTGTGTGTGTATGTGTGCGGGAAAGTAAAGCCGAGGCTTGCAAAGCTGCCATGATGTTCTATCATGCATGCCCGTGAAATGTGAAATCTTGCCAACAAAGTTTGTAAATCTCATCTCTGATCGCCTTTCACACCACCTTTCGGGGTTTGAATATATCTGTGCCCAGAAACACACTTGAGCTGAAATGTATGAAATCACTGTTGGATGAACTTCAAACTTTTTCTATTAGAATTTGTCTTGACATTTATGCTGAAAGGTTAAGACACAAAGTTAAATGCCAATTGTTCCAAACTCAGCTCCTATCCATTAATAATACATGGTTATTGGTCCGGGTTGCAGTTTAGGGTAATGAATATCATTGCAATCAGTGCATTTTAATATTTAGAGCCTTGATTAGATTTGAATTGATCACACAGTCATCTGGAAAGGAGCCTTTTTATATATATATATATATTTTTTTCTTTTCATAGCCTGTGCCGGCCAAGTTTTGCTCATCAAGGTCATCCTTTGTGTTACTGTATTCTCCTTGTCTTGTCATATTCAACCGGGCCTCCCCTCGGGTCTGCCCATGGCCTCTCTGCACACTCCCCATGCAACGAGTCTTTAGATATGTCAGCACCAAGATGGCACATAATCTATATTTTATAGGGCCTTGATATAATTGGTGGCAGTGAGGGAAGGTCATGCCTTCAGGGGCCCCGTCTTTCCCCCCAATGATTTTCAAGACAAAATCCTCAAACAGCCGCCCTGTAGTCAAAATGTGGATTAAACATGATGAGGCAGTGAGTGCGGTGTCACTGTTTCAGGAGGAGTGGTGGTGCAGAGTGCGCACAGCAATTATTCAGCATGTATTTACTTTGAAAAACATGCAGGGGCTATAATGTATTCAGCACTGAGACACATTCTGGAGCAAATGTGTAAGCCAAACAACAGTCATGGCCCGTGGAGCTTATTTGGTGTCAGAAATTCAACTGCTGTTTCTTTTGATGGCTTTAGTACGATACAATTTATAAAGTAAAAATAAAGTTTGTAGTCAGTTAAAAATTAGGGATGTCGGGATCGGGGCCGAATACAGACTGAACAATCTGGGCAGCCACTGACACAAGCCCAATGTCGGCATCAAACACAGTAAAAGAAGAAACACAAAATATTGCAGTCAAATTACTGTAAACATGCTGTACAGCCTTTCTGAGTATGCCTTTATGTAAGTGCCTGAAACTCTTGTAGTTGAGGCATGTCAACATTCAGCAACTATTATGGATTCACAGTAAAGTCATTATCCCTTGAAATTAGGTTGAAAAAAAGAAAAGAAAATAAGTTATTGCACCACTATTGCAGCATCCATGGTAACAGTTTCCTCACCAAACAGGTGAACTAAATGGACAGTGAACACAATGCCTTCGTTTTGCCACGTGAAACTGATCAATATGGGAATACTTGTGAGCAATGACAGAGCCAACGCTGGACCCAGATGATAAAACAGATGGATGCAAACATTTAGTGTTGAGGAGAGATGTTTACATTTGACCATGTCATGACTCATGAACCCTGTTTTCCAACACTAATGCATGGAAATAGCTCAGGAACCTCCTACAGTGAGGCTCATTCTGAAATATCTGCCGTGGAAGATGGTTTGAACTGAGATTAGTGGATATCGCACACTTGTGTGAGGCTGAGTGCAGAGGCCATGCTGAATGGGCGTGGATATGAGGCAACAGCCCCATTCACACTGCATTTTCAAGGCGGGATATTCTGCCTCTCCGTCCATAAGAAAGCTACAGAGGCGGAATGGGGGGACAGGACTGAGCATGCAAAAAATTTGTCTTCCTGTATAGACTTTCACTAAAGCTTAATTCAAACTCGTGAAAACCAAAAAAAACCAAACATTTAGATCTTACAAAATGAGCTTCCTCACATGCACATGCCACATTTCAGAATAGAATAGAATAGAATTACTTTATTGATCCCAGACTGGGAAATTATTTAACACATACAGTCTAAACTTGTAGATCAAATAATGTCACATGTGAACTGTACATTGGCTATTTCACATACTAATGAAAATTTTTGTATAAGGAATGCACACTTTCATATGGGAATTATATGTTTGTACATGGTTTGCTTTTTTGTTGGATTAGAACTCGTTGACTTACTACTACGTACTCACTGAATTGTTGGATTCTGGCAATTTCCAGAAGGAAATATGGTAGTTTGCTATATAGACTTCTGTTGCATACATATAGTTGTTACAGCAAATCTGTATTATATGCATTCTTCCAGGCAGCCAATATCTTTTTGAGAGATAATCTTTTGAGTGGTTTTGTGTAAGATTAAATGTATGCATGAAAAAGGAGGAGTCATCTTCAGTGGCACCCGCAGCGCTAATTCAGGGCAATGGAGGATAAACGATGTCACACCTTTATGGTCCTGTGCAGAGCAAGTCTCTTTATCAACAGCTGCTGGTCAGAGTTGTTCATCTTTAGAGGTTGGAGAAGGGCATCTACAGCCCATCATTTCACCCGCTTTGTCATCACTCCCTCCACTCCAGCAGTTACTGCTGACATTGTAGCTTCTATACCTTTGTATGTGATATATCAGCGTCAACATGGGTATAGTCAGTCATGAACACACACACTTCATTTCACACACATTAACATGCAAAATCACTACAGACCACTGTGGTGATCACAACTTGACCGTGCGTGTGCTTTGACCCGTCCATGTTGCTGCACTTTTAGCCACACTACCTCACCAAGGGGGTTGTCACTTCATTCTGCAATGGAATAGTTTTCTGCACTGTCAGTCTCCATGGGTCTCTTTTCCTAAGTGCTTCTCTGTGTTCCAATCCCCGCCTCTCTCTGTCCGCTTCTGTTGTCATTGTGTTGATATTGTTGTTCAGCATCCAATCCAAATGCAATCACCACTAGAAATTCAGTCAGCATAAAGTGCATATAGAACAGGAGGTGAAACTTCCATGTAGTGTGTGTAGAACAAGAAAACGTATGTCTAACGAGGAGATAATGGTCGTACTGTCCCTGTGGATAGTCTTCCTTGTCTGCTTCTAAAATGCTCAGAATATTATCGTATCTGATTAAGTTTTATTATATTATTCCATGATTCATTGAGTAGTCCTTGCTTATGATGGGTAAACCTTTTTTAATGGACTCGCAAACTGCTGAAGAATGTTGCATCATTTCTCATTATTTTTTCAGGCTTTTGACATTCTCACAATAAGAAATATTGCATGAGGCAGTATTTTGAGGCAAATCATGCTGTGAATGGTCAATTAATTATTAACATAGTTACTGGGGTAATGTACTTTTTCCTACTAAATTGTTCCAGGAACTATAGGGCCACAGGGACCAAACTACAAGTATCTAAAAATCACTGTTGGCAACCCAGTCTGCTGTATTATCTGGCCATTGTTGTATTGTTTTGTTTATTTGTTGCATGGAGCTTTATGTTCTTGTATTTCAATTAAGGTTATCCAAAGAACATGGTTTTGGTTAAATAGTCCATGCCCAGCCATTCATACTGTCACATTCTGGCTCAGAAACTGGACGAAAAAATCGGAGAACACACGCGGGGTTGCGGGATAACAATGAATAATTTATTTACAAAATAACAGTATCTTGCCCAAGGACACTTCGACGTGGAGCCAGAGCCAGGGATGGAACCACGATTTGCTGCTCCACCATAAAAAAAACAAAAAACAGATACACTGTCATTGAGGGTTTGGTTGATACAATTATGAACACTTGCATCATTGACCACGTTTCCTCATTTTACAAAAAAAACATAATCCAGGAGAAATGATGTGTCTATCAAAATTCAATCACTCTTACTAACGAGAAGTGTAGGTCATTTGTCAACCTGTTCTCACTTCCAACTCATTATAGCAGTTTGGTTAGGGGCCTACCTACCCCTCTTGTGTTCCATTTGGCCTTGAATGGCTCAACAGTCGAGTTAGCAATAACACACATGCTACATCTGCTTATGACAAGGAATGTCATGGTTATACAAAATCATCCATTTCTTTGATTTTAAGCTAACAGTGCAATTTGACTGTGAATTTTCTTTAGCACATAGGTCTGTGCCATTCTAAGTCTTGGATCACGAGTTTAATGCCACTATACCTCATTTATTGTTTTTTATTCTTATTTCAAAAGATGGTCTAGATGGTGTCATGAGTGATATAATCTCCATTATTCATTTGCAATGTACCACATATAAGGCCTTTTTGTTAAAAAATTGAATAATTTCTTAACAATATAAACGCAACAGTAACTTGTTTCAACATGTCAATTGGACGCTACCTTTGAACAAAAGTAGATCATCATAGGTCATGGAGGGTACCTGCCATCAAGTGACTCTTGTTTGTAACTGCAGTGTGCACTCTACTCCAACTTCCCTCAGCACTTCCACCACATTTACACTTTTGTAAGCTTCACAGATGGGGCGAGTTAGGATGACTGATTTGCAGTTTGTCGTTATGTGGCTGTGTTATGATGGTCATGTAGCTCTGTGTTGCTCTGGAGGTCCAGCAATCTGTTGTTAAGGCCACTAAATCTGCACTGCTTGGGCCTCTGAATAACTTTCCTTCACATTATCATCCATGGAATGTAAACATGCTTTGTTGTATGACACTTGCTTAGCATTCCGTAGCGTGGTTCCAACACACTAATTTAATGCTTTAATCCAGGGTTTTCCAACACGGAATACGGTTGCATGTCTGATCCTACAAATACTGCTAGTTATTGCTTTCATGTGAGTATTTAGTGAAAGGCTAGCTCTAAATGAGGAAAGAAGAGCTCGCTGTGTTAACTGTCTAGGTTTCTCAGTTAAGTTTACTTCTTCATGATGCCTGAGGATATGACATATTTGTCATGTTGCCTGTGGACGTGTATGCTACACGTCAAGCATAGCTTACAAGCTCTGGTTTTCTTGTCAACAGAGCGCTCGTTGTTGACGTAATTCAGCGGGAAATCAAAATATTTCCACACTGGTGATTTCAGAGAAGCAGGAGGGGATTCAAGTTAAGATGATGTGACTCGAATATCAGCAGTTGCCATGCTGTATTTTCATTGGCTGCATCTTCAGGTTAGAGGAGGTAATGTTAACTTTCCACACTAAGGCATGCTGTGTATTTGTTTTTTTCTCGTCTTGGACATGATACTGGGGGCGTGGTTAAATCCTCATTCCACCTTTGATTTCGAAGGTCAAGATAGTGACGTCATTTTGACCGAAATCCGACTTGCAATCAGATTGTGACATCCCTACTTATGACGTATTATGACTTCTGGGCATTTATTAATGTTGCCAATTACAGTTTGGTTTGTTGAGGCACAAAAACTACTTGGTTAGGTTTAGTGAGGTTTGTTTCTCTCTTTCACTAGCCATCCTCTCTTTTGCTCGTTTACTCCTGATACCAGCTGATTTGCACGCCTTGTCTATCTGGCTGATTTCATACAGTTTGGGAAGCCGATCACTTAATAACATTACAATCCTGATTGCAGTTGTGCTGTGTTAGTAGCCTGAGCTTTATGTTTAACTAGTGAGCAGCACTCAGCACTACGAACTCCAGCTTAGTACCTCTGGGCCTCTAGGGGTTTTTCTGGGGCCAGGAATTGCACCTCACAAAGTCTCTCAGCAGTGATTTCTGGAAAAGGTTATTGAGCCTCTGGAAATGTTTCTGATGTGCCAGTGAGCTATTAATGTCCCCTGAATTTCATATGAAGCCAACACTGGAAATGAAGTATTACTTTAGCACTTAGAAAAATTATTCTGTCAGTCTAATTTATTGTTTCTGTCTACAGCTTGTTCATTTTACATGCATGTGATGCCCTTTATGACTTAATTGCATTTCATGAGTTCAACAGGTCTGAATTTAGGTCCTTATCTTGTGTTAGGGGACCTTTTTCATTTGCAGGAATTTGTATTAGAATTAGCTTGCTTTATAAATATAGGAGCTGTTCAGCCATTTCTGTTTTCAGCCATAACTCAAATACAACATCTGAAGCTCAATTAAAATTCAATTTTGAATGCATACCCTCAATAGTAATTATGTTTAGGAAGGGTTTTAATTTATTCCTTGACGCTGATTAATTACATGGAATTGCTGCAGCCATTTCCTGTGTTAAACGTCAGTTAATTAGCTGACAACATTGGATGGGATAATTAATACAGCTGGGGGTCGCAGCATGCTGCCAGTGGGGGTAGCTCAGGCTGGGGGCACCGGTGACACAGACCTGCCTGCGTTGCAGCCACCTGCAGTCAGCTTGAGACCTAATGAGACTCAGAGTGTTCCTCTCCGGACCTCGCTTTTAATATTTGAAGAAGAATTAGGCTGCCGTGGCCACTCAAGTGCTACAGCAGGACGATGCCGGGTGGATAAATAATGACCCCTGCGATTCACTCTTGAGCAAGCCTCTCTATCAAAGGCTGCAGAGTACGAGCTGTTTGTCTTTAGAGGTAGGTGAAGGGCATGTAGAGCCCATCATTTACACCAGTTTTGTTTTTATCCCCCTTCACACCACACATACACATACAATACCGGAGCTATGATTCACTGTAGCTCATAGAGTAAAGCCTTATTTCTCTTGGGTCATGCCTTTACTGTATACATTTTTTTGTTTTGTGTTTTCTTTTTCTTTTTTTATTCACTTGGGGTTTCATCAGTCTTTTTTTTTATTTTTGTATTATTACATTTCCAGGAATACAAGTCAAAAACTACATATGTGATCACTGAGTGCATCATTATTCGGGAAAAAAAAAAAAAAAAAAAAGTATGAATGATAACATGTATGGAACACAGTACCAAACTTTCAGTATCTTTGCATATATAAAATCAACTTTAAATGGCAAAGTGCCTTTGCATGTATAAAAGCTACATGTTTGTATGTTGCCTGCAGTGTTGTAAAAAACATCCAAAGGTTATATTTGACTAAAAATTGTCCGATATTAAATACATGTCTGTGTGAAAGTACATTTTAAAAGTAGGACCATCAGCAAATTTTATATTAAGCGTTTGTAATGATCATTTTCATCCTGCTGCTGATAAATGTACTACAAGGCACACTGGTCATAAAAACGTTCTCAATTTGATACTGGTGCCTCTATGACCTACATAAGCAAGTGAGACCATCAGCGTGAACACTGACTATGTCAGAGTTGTCATTCTCATTATTTGTAATGCCTGTCACTAGCTCAGTTTCTGACTTTTCTGGGTTGGATAGGTGAGAAAATAATATGTATTTTTATGGCGGGGAGCTGAGGAGGAATTGAGGTATCTCACCGCCTGCTCTGCAGTCTGGTGGTATGGCACTAAAGCTAAGTTTACTTTGTTTAGGTTTGTCCAGAGAGGCTGCCATGAGAAGAAACACAATCGGAAAAAATACTTTAGCAGCTTCAAAATGATTTAATACTGAACTAAATTGTTTGAACTAAGTTTTATATTTATAAAAGAATTACATTGTTCAGCTCTAATGCAGCATGAAATCCTCAAAGTTGGCTAACTGGTAACTAAAGTTAACAAATAAATGCAGCGGAGTAAAAAGTACAATCATTTCCTCTCAAATGTAGTGCGGTGACAGTATAAAGACATAGAAGGCGTAAATACTCAAGTGGATATAGTATCTCAAAACTATTCTGAAGTATTGTACTTGAGGAACAGAGCACAGAGATGTTTTCAGGCATGATTACTATGATTCTTTTTGTTGGTCCGTGTATCATCTGCTCATTCAATTATTTCATTCAAGTTCGGTGTTTAGCAGTGAGACAGCAGCGTATGGCAATGTCATCGCTCAAAGCTAGACACTGTTAGCAGCTAGCTCTGTTGGTTGGTTGTAAAAATCAACATCAGTGCCTATATTCTGTCCCAGCTACAGAACAACAGAAGAGACAGTGGTTGCGTTTCATATTTTAAGGCTGCGGTTCGTGTTAGCTTGTATGTGTGTGCTAACCACTTCACATCAGACTGCTTCAGTAACGAGGGTCAATACAAAGCTGGCTTTGCCTCGACACTGACCCTCGTAAAAGGATCAGTCCCAACCATACCGGACCCAGCAACTGCACCCGAGCCACCGAGTTAGTGTCGCTGCGTTTTGATAGTATTTACAGTTGCCTACGAGTCTGGTGACGTCAGCTGGAAACTGGCTAACCAGTTAGCTCAGCTTCGGTCTGCTATGCAATAGCAACATGTGCAGACTGGAGACAGAAACGCTGCGTAGAGTGTCCAAGAGTTTGGAGACTGTCTTGGAGACAAACACAGCTTTCGCTAGCTGTTAGCCATTAGCTACATGGCAGTAACTGTAACAACACGTACGAACAAACTAACATTATTCAGTCACACTAACCATTCTGAAACGTCCTGCTGCAGCCACAGAGTCTGTACTTCTTCAGGAGTCTTTTCTTCTGGGTCCCATCCTGGGTCAAACTGGTTTGGTTGAACGAAAAAATCTCGCGAGCCATAGCGATACATCCACCGTAAACATTAGTGCATGCTTCTGCTAACGCAGGGGGAATCCTCTCCCTGAGAGTGACATAACAGGAAGGGCTCTCCAAGTAGGCGTTGACAGACGGAGCTCATTAGCATTTAAAGGTGCAGACACAGAAACAGACTGCTCTGTATAGAGCTCTGTAGAGCGACTTTTAGACAGCTGGAATTCAGGACCTCACATGGGTTTTGGGCAATCAAATACAGAGTTTTTGGATTTCACAGAATGAATGCAAATGAAAAAAAAAATTAGGATTTTTATCTTGTGGTGTGCTATGACAGCCAGCCTCGAGCCTGGTTCCAGACTTTGGAATCAGAGCTTTGTAGGTGGGACATTGGGGGGTCACCTCTTCACTTGGAGATTTTAAAATACCTTCCCTAAGTATTTGTAATTCAACTTGTAACTAAAACTGCAAGCAGTTATGAACGGGAGCCAAGTCCCCCCGCGCGACTCAGACTTCACACACCGCAGAGCCCACGGAAGTTGGCCCTAAAGGATGACGGGCTCGGGGCAAAAGTGAGGACACAGGCCGAAGTCTGAGCCATGGTATTCGTTGTAATGGGAAGTGCACTGGAAGTGCAAAAGGCTGAATGTGTGCCGATTTGGATTTGTTGTACTAAGCCACACCCACATTTCCAGTCATGACTACCTCCAACATATGGCCTCAGGATTGGCCCTACATCATACGACCACATTTTGTAAAAAAAAAACAAAAAACGATGTAGCCGTTCAAAAGATATAAACTTTCCATCTTTTTTGTGCCCACTAGTTGCCAAAATTTGCCAAATTCGGCTCATCCCTTCCCAGTGTCATGGCAACCCAGGAACTGAAATTTGGTGTTAATAGCATTTAGTTTGACCGAGATATCAAACAGTTAACTTTTTTATAGCTAGCTACAGAAATTTGTTCGTTAATAATTTCCAAATTTTTTGACCAAGTATGTCAGAAAACCCAGCTCTATTCAAGGAACATATGGATATAAGGTTTGCGAATGTGTTATTTAACATGTGGAAGTTACAGGCAAAAACGCGATTGCATCTATTATAGCGCCACCTAGTGGAGTACATGTGCAATTTTTGGTATGGAAGAACTGTGTCCTATTCTTTATGTACCATATACATTTCAAAGCTGTCAGTATAATAGCTTGGCTGAAATTAATGTTTTTTGTTCATCTTCTAATAAGCCACGCCCACATTGAGCAGTCATGACCACCTTCAAGATATCGCCTCAGGATTGACCCTACATCATACTGACCAAATTTCGTAAAAATGGGTGTAGCCGTTCAAGAGATTTAAAATTCCCATATTTACTTCCCATAGTGGCCAAACTTCATCAAATTCGTTTCATCCCTTCCCAGTGTCATGGCAACCAAGGATCTCAAATGTGGTCTTAATAGCATTTAGTTTGACCGAGATATCAAACAGTTTACATGTTTATAGCCAGCTACAGAAATTTGTTCATGAATAATTAGCGAATTTTTTGACCGAGCAAAATTCTTTTGATAAATTTAGATCAGATCCAGCTGAAGAGTGTACGTGCTAAGTTTCACGCAGATTGGACAAAATCCCAAGGAGGAGTTTGAAACAGAAGGTTTTCCAGTTTTTGCGATTTAGCGAAAAAACGTTCTAACCGGAAGTGGGCGTGGCCAAAAGTGATTCAGCTCCATTCAGGGAATCTGGGGATACAAGGTTTTTGAATGTGCAACATATGGTTTGGGAGTTATAGGCAAAAACGTGTTGTCCTAGCTTATAGCGCCCCCTACAGGCGGATATATGTAGTTGTTGGTGTCTGAGATATTCGCAGGAGTCTGGACCAACCCTCCAAATTGCACCACCCTCCCTTGCACGGTTTAGCCTGCAGCACCACTTTTAGCCTGAGAAAAATTTAAATAAAAATCTTTACAATTACAATAGGGTTCCTAGCACCGCTGGTCCTAGGAAATGCGTATGCTTGCATACGCGTTTCCTCGGCCCCTTGAGCTCGGCCCCCTAATTAAGTTTCATTATCCGAAACTCATGTCTCCGCTTGTATGTATGCATTTCCTATATGGTTGCTTAAACTTAAACATGTTCAAACTGTATATGTTTACTCTTGTACACACTTAATCCTAATAAGAGCACTACCAATCGGTTTGGGCTCACGGAATGCTTTAGTGGTTCTGGCTCGGGTTGTGTTGGCTGGGTTCAGTACAGCCTTGTGTGCACAGTCAACATTCATTTCTTTTCATTACTCAAAGCAGTAAACGTTTTCAGATTTTAATTAGGTACAGAAAAGGTGTAAATGAAAGCAAACTGCACTGTCAGCTGTCTACTTAACGCATGCATCAGTACTGGGTTTATTTGTAGGAAGGGGGGACCTGTGTGGGCAGTGTTTAAATCCAGCAGAACAGGGCTTTTGAGGCAGGCAGAGTGGCAGTGATTCATAGTTCAACCCAGAGTCCCTCTCTCCCCAAGTCCCTCATAATTAAAGTCTAAGCATATGGCCTTGTGACCATGCAAGCACAGAGGTATCTGCTGAACTTGTTTGGCATCTTATTTTGAATCGCCGGCAACAACGGTCCCTTCAGCCTTCCTTCAGCTCAGCGGAAATGAAAAGCGTGTCACCTTGAGTTGTCATAAGCCGCATCTGCCAGCCTAATTACCACATGTTTGGGCCTTTTGATAATGTGTGGTTGGCAGTCAGGGTTGTTAGATATTTGCTGTATTTGTCAGTAAAAAAAAATGCTTCATGTAGACATCCTCACATAGGCATGAAGCAATAAACAATAAATCACAAATTGTAAAGTAAATTTGCATAAATACAGGTTAAATAAAGGGTAGCCAACTCATCTTTCCTTCATTCTTGAATTTGTAAACAGAAGTGTGTACACACAACCGATTTATTTTCTATGTGGGAGATACAATTGACAAGCTGAGCCTACAGCCATGTTGTCAGGTTTAGGATTTTGGAATGACTCATGTGAGGATATTAGGCATAATCCTCATAATGAAAATTCACAATGATAAAGTGAGTATGGGTTCCTTTTATTGCGATCCGCAATGCAATAATGTCTGGTCCCATCCCTTTATTGAGCAGTAGAAGCAGCAGAACAATTACTAAATACATTAGTGGATTGACAGGAAAATAATAGACTGTAATAACTGTTACGATAAAATGGATTTTTTTTCCTATCTAAACTGGCAAAAAATGCATTTACAGTATATTATTCAACTGAATATAGTTGGACTGACAAAACATGACATTTCAATACATCACCTTGACCTTTTTCTAAAATGATGAAAGGGTTAAATGATTGATATGGAAATTGGTCTGCAGTAATGTAAATAAGTGTTAACAAAACCCTAATCTCAACCATACTTGCATACCCTGTAGACACAGTTGTTGTTGCTTGTACTTTTATCAATTTTGATTTCAGATTTAGAAATGACACATTAGTTAGCTGTCCTCCTAAACGTAAAAGTTTAACTAAGCTAACTAATTTTGATCTAAAATGAAAGGTCAGTACAAGCACAACGGGGATCTATTGTAAAATGCCAGCAAGGAAACATACTTGCAATGTAAACTGTAAAATGCTAAAACCTAGGAAAGTATTTATGAATGCTAACATCTGATGTGCTCTGTAGCTCTGTAGCTCTAAACACAAAGTAAAGCTTTGTGTGAAAGGGGCTGATGTCAGTAGCTTTTCCAGTTATTGGTCATGAATAAAAGTGCCAGATAAAAGATCACCAAAAATGTTAGAATTGAATCCTAACATGTTTTTTTGTGGTGCCTCTAATAGTTATGAAGTTTCTCTTCTGTCTGGGGCGAAACTGTCAACCTGCTGGTGGCTTTAGTTGAAAGGGATATATCGTCTGGGAACCATGAATGCTTGCACCAGATGTGTCAATCCATCAAGTAGATGAGTTAAAAAATGACCTGCTGGTGGCACTGAAGTAAGTTTCAGGGAATGGGCAACATCAAAAGTTGAATGTCAGTACGACATTTTGTGGCTATCAATCCAATATCTCGTTGTTTTTTAGTTGCTACCAAAGTGTTGACTGACCCACAACACTGCGATCCCTAAATCTCTAACATTTAAAAAAAACTGACTTTGATATGTACTATTTAGCAATGAGTCCAGTTCCACCACCGTATAAATGCCATTTTTGGAACAGGAATGACGTAAAAAAACGGCCAGAGAAAAAAAAGCTAGGATGAGGCACAATGATCACACTGGCCAGAGGAATAAGAGGATTCACAGGACATACCCTAAACCCCTTCTTTTTTTACACTAATAGTAGTTCATAGCAACACTAATTTCAGCTTCGGACATGGTATAAATGTAACTTTAGAGGCCACCAAGGACATTTTCTGGTTGAGCAAGGCCCTAAGGAACAGTAATGTTGGGATTAGTGGGAGCATTTTGTGGAGAGTACCTGTCTGAAAGGAGATGAACACGAGGAGTGAGCGCCTGTATTATGATAATTCTTCACAGTGAGCGTGCTCTGCCTTGAATTATGGAAAGCATTTGGCCTAGGCTCTAACCTAACCACCTCCAGGGTGTCTGCTCATCATTTCCGAGGGCAGACATTTTGTTCCAGCATTTTTTTTCTCTCTTTCTTATCAGAATGGTCTGGGGAAGAAATCAAGGCTGTGCTGTATTACATTTAGTTTCCCATTAGATTAGAGAATGGGCCTGCTGGATAACTCCTGCTTCCCCCCCCCGCCGCACACACACACACACACACACGCTTTCTTTACTTCTTCTTTACTCACTCACTTTTCTCTCTCTCTTTCCCACTAAATCATTCATTCCCAGACTTATCCGAGAGTGAAATGGAGCACAGACCAGGCTAGTTAATGGGGTTCTATGAGCCATAAGATTACTTTCCTACCTGAGCTCATTCCTATGAATCTTCCTTAGAGAAGCAACTAAAATAACAAACCACTTCCAGCCACGAGGCAAAGTTACAGGAGGACTGTTTGGTGTTTAGACAGGCCGTGGTTACCACCAGCTTTGTGCTCTCAGTTTTCGAATATGAGCAAGCTCTGCACTCGTCTGATATTTTCTGCCCTCTTTCCGGTGGGACAGAGTCACAACCATTAACAGGAGAACTCAATTTACATTCCCAGAGCAGTCTAATTGGAGCTGTGGCAAACAGTGAGGGTTTTTTTTCTTTTTTTTTTCTTTTTCTCAATGGAAATCACAAGGTATTGAGTTTTTATTTTCCTCTCTCTCTCTGGTTCACATCCAGCCAATCCACTATTCATCTTGTGCAGTGTGAAATGAGATTCTGAGAAAACCCATCACCCCCCTACTCATAATCTGACCTATTTAGCAGCTCTATTAAACTGATTTGTCTGCTTTGTCAAAAATTCATCAGTGTTGCGCCTGTTTCTCTATTGACTCTATTGACTTGACCAGTGACTCCCGCGCTGGCACCTGAACTCATCACTGTTACAGCACATGCTCATACCAATGCAACTTAATGGGTTGGTTGCCAGTGCCAAAACAACATATTTGACTTTTCCCACAAAGACATTAAAACTGCAACATACGACTGGTGAAGAGTAACAGGAACAGGCAACCTCTGTCATCTTGTTTTGATGGTCTGAAATGGTTGCCCTCTGGTTGGGTTAGGCCAAAGAAAACATAATTGGTTTGGTTTAGGAGAGGCTCATGGCTTGGGTTAAAATAAGTAAGCTACCCTAGTACATAAAAGAAAAGTTAAGTATGTGTTAGGTACGTTTAGATAACTCAGTGATGACCTGGTTTCACACCGACACATACAGTGGTACTCCGAGTGAGCATTCTGTGCTCATTTGTCCCAACCACCAACCCCAGCCTCCTCATTCTGCAGACTATGTTGCTCTTACACTATATCACTTGATGTCCTCCATTGCCCATGTAATAATAACTATGGCTATTAGAGGTCCCACTTCCAACTTTTGCACAATATTATGTTTTTATGTATACAGAAGTCTATTCTATTTCTGATCTTTTTTATCATATTGTTGACTTTTTACTATATATTTATATTATCATGTTTTTGTAATCTTACAGTCCTTTGGCTGCCGTGGCAAAGAAATGTCTCCGTTTGCGGGACAATAAAGGGATTCTGATTCGGATTAACAATAAATGTAAATATTGGTTGTACTAAGCTGCTGGTACAGACTACTGCTGCAGACATTTTTCTGCCGAAGACGGTCTTCATTGCCATCACAGTCACTGCCACATTTTCATACTGAAGTAGAGCAAATGTCTATTTGACAGAGACAGTTATTAGTTATGATACAAACTAATTTATATTTTATATTTACAGACTGACACCTAGGAGATTCAAGTTGTGACTCTATGTGCACCTCAAAGTCACATTTGCCTTGTTTTTATATCCATTATGTAACCATTGTGACCATTTTACAACATCAACAGTCTGACACCCGGTATGTTTGTCAGCAAGCTTTGTTTTGAAATTCTAACTGGATGTGGTATATTCATTAAAGCTTACTTGACTGCACATTCCTGCATTTACAAAAGTGAGGGTGGAGGATTACTGTCAAACTTTGACATACAATGTGAACAGGTGGGGGACCTTCAAAATTAGACAAACAAAAAATATATTTTGCATACAAATTATATGATATATTCCTGTGCAGTGTCAAAAATCATTTCCATTTATATTACAACATCTTGCCATGTGCTGTCTTATTTTAATGCACCTCTCGTTTACTTGTGCTTGTGCTTGCACATGGTCCAAGAGGTCTAAAAATACCTATAGGCAATTGCATTTGTGTCCGGAAAATAACACCTTTTACAGCTTAAGTGCAACTTGTGCTAGTCTTCGCTTTACCATAAAAAAGGGCCCTCAAAAGGGAACGTGTTGGTAAGCGCTCATGTCAGGATTGACTCTGCATTATTTTGAATTAGCACTTCAGTCGAGATTTTGTGGAGAAGGCTTGTATCTTGGGACCTCAAATGTGATTGCACAACAAAGTAATTCTGTGTGACAAGGTGGTGGAAAATTAGAAAATGCAGGTGCATGAAGAGAACAAGTGGGGGAAAAAACACTTACTTTCATGCAGCTTTACTTGGACGTTTTATCTTTCTATTTGGACGATGAAAAAGCAGACAAGCTAACAGAGACGGATCACAAAGCCAAAAACTGCAATAGTTAGGAATTGAACTGTGGTCCTCATTTGGGGATTCATAGAAGGACTGGAGAGTTAACATCCCCATGGACTACTTCACACAGTCTCTCACGGAGCTTGGATATTGATTCAGCTTTACTTAGATTTATGTAACTGCTATGCACACCAGCCCCAACATCTTCCTGCCTTTACCATTATAAAAAAAACAAAAAAAAAACAATGCTCTTAGACAGTTGGCTATAAACTCACTGAAGTAAATACAACTGCTTTCACAATTAATTGGCAGCAATTAAGTATAAATTTAGCTCTGTGTCCTGTATATTAAATGTTACCATTAATCACACAAGTAGCATTATTAGATCCTCCCTCACTATACATTTAATCTGCATTAATATAGCTATGACAAGTTTTAAAAACTCACGTCTGCAATCTTGAACTGTAGTGCAGACAAATATGAACAGCAATGATTTTCAAATGGAGTACCATGCATTCTCATTCTCATTGCAGATGGAGTGAGAACATTTCTCTGAACTTGAACACCATTATAGGCTTAAAATAAAACTGGACAAAGTGAACCAGACAACAGAACAATAAACGTACCCAGACATGATTTGGTGTTTGTCAAACAGAAGTTTGAACTGATGTTTAAAGACACAAGAGTCATATATACCTCTAACTTTAATTACAATGATTTGACAAACTTACAATGCGCAATTTTACAACTAAATTCAAACTTCTAAATTGTGAGTATATAGCACAGTGTGCATGAGGGAAAAAAAACAACAAAACAAACAAAACTGTTAACACATACATTTACTATACTGAGTGATGATAAGAGGAATTGTGTAATTCATTCAACAGTCCTGTAATAAGTCCCAGCTTTATAATGGTTATTTTATTTGTCTTCACTGTGCATCGATTTGATTCTGTGGCGTGTTTTATTATTTTGAATTGTTTTTCATGTTTTGCTGCTATGCATACAGTATTTCCTGTGTAGATATAGTGGAGGTTAGAAATACATTTCTGTAGACTGCAATCAATACACTCCAACAAATATACCATCAAAATACAAGCTAAAGTAGTTGTTAGCAAGAAAAAAAAGAAAAAATCATAATTAATGTGATGTTTATTACAATGTTGTTGAGTTGTGTTGCATGAAATTGCATCATACAGGTGTTTCTGTGTTGCTGGTCACTAAGGGTATTTTTGTGTTGCAGTTTTTTCAAAGCACTCAACAGACTGTTGAGTTGTTCAAAGAGATACTCAACACAAAATCCCATGTCTATTACACTATTAATTGATCCAGGTCCCAGACTGGTATCAAAACACAAGTTATTTTTCTTTTTGGAGAAATAGTTCTGTAGTTTTGTCCTACAGACACCCTCCAAAAGCACCACCACACTACTATCAGCACACCCCATACAGTGGACGAGAAGTGTCCAAACAAATGAGAAAGCCACTACATAATAACAGAAGTAAATTAGTCCATGATTTGTATCAGAAGAGTATACAAACATGAACAACATTGCTTATTCGTGACAATCACATAGTGTTAGTACTCACAGGTAGCTAGTGAATGTTTCACTTGCCCCTCAAACGGCAAAACCCCTTCTCTTCCACATGTGTAGGCTAAAAGCATAATATACAGCTGATAGTTCACCATGTCAACCATTGCCCAATTTGCAAAGAGAAATTAAAACAAGCTAATACATTTAATGCACTGACGTAGGTACAGTGTTAAATAGTGTGACCGTGAGTGCTTTTTCTTCGGGAATTTTCGGGTGGAATTGTGAAGGCAATTCATGAATTGTATGAGTTCATAGCTGAGAATATAGAAATGTGTTTCATAATGTTGTGACTGCAGCCATCATTATTACCACTTAAAATGTAATGAAGTAAAAATGTATGAATAAGAATCAGAAAACTAAGAATCTCAGAGTAATACAAACCAAAATGCAGTTTGAGTACCTCAAAATATACCAGTTGTACTTAATTTACTTAACATTCTCCTCTGTTAGCAGTTCCATTCCAGATTGTACAAAAATACATTTAGGGCCACAGTAGAGTTATAATGCCAATATACTCTCCACCAACTGCTTTTAAGTAATAAATGTAAATGTATTTATAAGCTTTTAAAAATAATAGGTCCTGTTATGGAAGACATTTTATGCCTTGTATTTTTACAAAGGAAATCAGCTGTGGTACAAAACGCAGCCCTGACCAAGCTGCTCGTCTGGCACTGACTGTGGGGAGAGAGACTGTGAACTTGGGATGTTTGCAAAGTGAAGTTCAGTCAAATTAATCATTCTGTCAGACAATGAGAGCAGAGCACCCCAGGGCTAAAAGGGAGACAAGGCCTTTCAGCAAGAAGAAGAATACGCTGCGCTACTGTATATGTTTGGGGCTTGTTATTCATTTTCACTAAGAGAGGCGAAGGCTGGGAATGGGGGAGGATATGTAGTGGTGTGCTCTCGCTCTCCCGGTACCAGGGAATATATCTATCGTTCCGGGGAGCCTTTTCCCATAAGAGGGGATAAATGGATGTAGCTGAAGGTGAGGACAATGCAGGAACATCACATTTAGAGGCTTATTCATCAAGTTCATAGGTGGTGTCAGGCCTCTGCCAAATGTTGCATTTTCACAGCACCCTTGTATAGGAAACTGTTACTGGCCTTGCACGCATCCCAACACTCATCACACGTCATATCTAATTTGTGTCCCCATGTTTATGCTAAAAATAGATAATACAGGGTTGCATTCACAGCCCAGTTGCCAGGATAAAATGCTAGCATTTATTTAGTTTTGCAATCCACATATACGTTTGTCCATGTGGCATTGGTACAAAACATGCCATATCACGTTCACATTACATGATCATTATCCAAATTTCATATTGGGAGGTGGACAGGACAGTGGTTGAGTTACAGGCGACAAGGCTGCCAAGCATGATCACAGTTCAAGTCTGGGTTTTCAACATTTGTTGAACAATTGTGAAATCTGGACAATTTCCAGCTGTGTTTGTGGTGCAAAAAGAAGGTATTTTATTTTATGTTTTCCTCACGCTAACTACGGGAGCAGCTGTGGCTGATGGGTAGAGCCAGCATCTTGTTATTGGAAGTCACTGGTGCAATTCCCCTGGTCTGCATGTCGAAGTGTCCTTAAGAAACTGAACCCCAAACTGCTCCTGATGTGCTTGTCGGCACGTTGTATGGCTATGATAGTGTTTTGGGGGTTTTTTGTGCCTTAAGTCAGCTAGAGCATAAGCACAGTGTTTTGACAACCATTTCACATAATGGTTCCAACTCAGGGGAATTTGGACCAGGACCAAGTCCATGCAAATAGAACAAATTTGAGAGTTCATTACATTATATGTAGCTATTTCCCAGTGTCATCCTGATTTTGCTGATTTTAATAGCCTCCCTGTAATTCAATGGTCCCAAACTGCCGGCCTCTTGATTGGTTATTTATTTTAAATAGTTTCAATTTGAACACTTTTTTATTCAGTTGAAATTAAAACGCAATTATATGAATGATAGATAGATCTCCTGGGAAACAGAAGGTTTCCTGGTCATTCTGCAAGGCTAAACGATTGAATAAACTCATTTTTTGTTTTTTTCACACAGTCTTCCACCCTTCACTTGAGGTGATGATAGAGATGCTTCTCCTTGTACAGGTTATAACATTTACTTTTCATAGACATCCACTTTTGCCGCCTTTCCCTTTTTATTGCCTTCCTTTCATGTCTTAATTTGTCTTTCTCACACGTGCCAGCTTGTTCTCTCTCAAACACAGTTCATCTTTTTTTCCCGTCCCCCTGCCATTTTCCGTTCCCCTCTTCCATGTCTGTGGTCGCAGGAAATGTGCCTGAGTCGTGAGCATTATCCAGAAACCTTCTGGATGTGCTTGTGAACACGGTGGGGGCAGTCATAGTGATGTATGGCTGTAATCCCACCGCTGCAGTATGACATGGCTGTCAGTTGCCATGGGAGACAAGATGATTTATTTTCTACAGCTCTGTTTATGGCCCGATACAAGTGATGTTAATGTTAAAGGCCCAATCCTGCATTCTTATGCAATAATGAGGGGGTCCTGCCACTAATTATTGCAAATAAAGACCCTTTTCAAATCAGTTTTCCATTAAAAACTAGTAAAGGGAAAGGGAGTGAAATTATTTTATCTATTTTTTTTTTTAATCCAAGTCATGTTCACTAAGAATCTGCGCTCTACCACTTCATGCTGTATCTATAATTGATGTGTTAAAAAAGAGGCCAATTTGTCCTTTAACGCTAAGGTGTCTCCCCCTGTAGTCCATGATGAATGTCTCCTCTGTAATGTTGCAGTTTCATTTACGCGTCATGTTGGGCTTTATCTGCCACTGACTATTTGTCGCTGTGGGTACAAAGACAGCTCATTGGTCAGTGGAACAGGATGCATGCATAACATTTGATGGACGGTGCAGTGCATCAAAATGATAAACCTCTGTACATGGCTGACTTCTCCTGGCGGTGGAGATAGGCTTTATTGATTTCAGCAGGGGATAGGATTGGTAAATGAAAGAAAATCAATAGAGATAATTTACTGGGCTTTAAAAGAATGCTGTGTGAAAGCAAGATAAAATACACTTATGGCAGCATCACCTTTAGCGTTACTCCAGTGTTTTGAGTGTTTAAAGTGGTGTTAAACCAGCAGAGAAGACTAGGATTCAGTCAATTAAACATAAATAGATAAATGAATAAAAAAACAAGCAACTTTTTTTTTCAGATCCTGTAAGCTGGACTTCTACAAAGTTGAGTGGCAGCCGAATGTGATTTACACTATCGGTCAGTCAGAACAAGCATTTTCACTTTGGGCTCCTAGAAATAGTGGTGGACATTTTTGCTATGTTCCGATGCAACATAGAGTAGACTGCACTGGAATGAATAATAGTCAACAGTGAAAACAATAATTAGATGCAGCCTAACTGACTTTCTGGCTAAGCGGCAACAGAAATAGTTTTCATATCCGATAATTAAATTGTTTTGTCTGATTCAGTCGGACGTTGTGACAACAATTAAATTATACAAATTATGCACAAGGAGTACACTTCTTATTGTCAAAGAGGGACAGTTCATAGTTTGAATGATAGAATAGTTATCAGGCAATGGCGAAGTCTCACTGCTTTCAAAATGTGATCACTTCATGATGTCGAGGATTCATGCAGATACCGTGCCAATTAATCTAAAAGTGATGGAATAGAAACTCTGGGAAATAATTGAAATTTTGATGAGGCACTGATCTAAAATCAATTTCCTGTTGTTTTTAGCAGTCTTGATAAACAGCAACAAGGAGTCAAACCCTCTCTGATTCAGACTGCGCTCCATTCCCATTATAAATGCATCGTTATACTCACTTCCTGAATGAGATCATTTTCAGTTTCATGCAGGAACTTTGTGCTACAAAGAGGGAACAAAAATTGGTTTTAGATTTGACACAAAGAGGGAAAAGTTGGAGGTCTCAGGAGCATGCGATTGATATGAAAATATATGAAAACGAAAAATGTGCTGCGTATTCAAGTGAGTGGCCTTCTTAATCTTCAAACACAGACGGCTTCAGCCCGCCTTTGACTATATCGCCTCCTCAGAAAAGATTCCACATTAATGTTGCCATTTCCTGTGTGTTTTCCGGGGAGGGAGAGCTGTAGATAGGGCGCCACTTTGATCCAACACCGCAGACTTGCTTCTCTCTCCTGTCATCTAATATAATATTAATATGTATCAAATATTCTGCCTGATTCTTCAGGTAAAGTAAACAAGAATAAGATGTAGGGCCACCCTTTGATCTGAAACCGAAGACTGCAATTTCCTCCACTATAGGAGTAAATAGCACATTGATATTATAATATTTCTGTTTGCTTCTACAGGTGTGATGCTGAACTACTCTCAGCCTTGTTTTTAACGATCACCCAGGACTGCATCCATAAGAGTAAATGTGTTTTGTTTTTTTTGTGTGTTATTGCAGGTATGGTAAACTACAGCGAGGTGACTGGCTACCCCCTTGTTCAGCACTGGAGTCTCCGCTCTGTGCTGTACCATGTCAAACTCAATCAGTGGGTCCTCTCTCAAGGTAAATCACTCCACGCTTCTGGCAGTTAATTATATATAAATATATATATATATATCATTTGTTATTACTGATTGTTTATTTATGCTGGAGGAGAACATGCCCCGGTGTCTGTGGCATAAACTCTCCCATTCTCTGTGGAGAAAAACAACACCATCAGCTATCAATTATTTATCACATCATAATTAATATGACACATCAAGGTTAGCAGCTCATCATAACAGCTTGGGTACTTTATTTAATTTTCATTTTTGATCAGCAAAATAATTAACAGGCAGACTGTCTTCTTTTGATTGGACTGGCAATACCCTCAGTGCTGAAAGATACTGTACGGACATCTTTACTCATCTTCCAATGTCAAACTGATTTTAACTGTTTTGAAACACTTTACATGCACTTAATTTAGTCGCCAGGATACAATTTTATCAGTAATCATGCAAACATGTTCTTGACATTTCTGCAAACACTACAGGATCTGTGACATATTGTACCAAACGTGTCATACCATGTTCACATTTCACATTTATGACCCAACTGTCTTTTATCGGGAAGTGGTGGTGATGGTGGTAGAATTACAGGTGACAAGGTTGCCAGACCACTGATCGCTATTTAGTTAATCTTTTCAGCTTGTGTAAGTGTGAAAAAAATGAATATTTTTGGTATAGGCCATGGAGTTTCAAAATGTGTAGCCTGGCACCAACAGACAGTGTTCGGGAAACCTTTGGAACTTCCAGCTGTGTTTGTGGCAACAAAAATCAATACATTTCTGACAGGAAGATGGTCTTTCTGCAGACCATATTTGTGGTGACAAAACTGGTATTCTTTGTACATGGCCTTGGGACATCTGCAGCTGTGTTTGAGGTGACCAAACCAGGTATTTTAAGACCAACCACGATGTATTCCAAACCATTACAAAGTGTGTTTTGTGCCTACAGCTAACCAGAGCATAAGCATTGTGACAAGAGAGAAATAGAACATTTGAATTGAAAGGTTTTACTTAACTCTGGTTTTGCAGAAAGATATTTTGCCATTGTTTATTCTGGTGATTGTGTTGCTAAATTGTAACAAAATAATGTGTATGCCGCAAAACACACACAATTCTAAATGTGTTCTCAATAGCAGTAGAAGCAGTTTTATGGTAATACAGTTCTTGAACATACAAAGACCATCACCAGGGGGCACATTGCTGGTAACACTGTAATGTGTTGCTAAAAGGTTCAGGTTGGGTCCATTACATCAAATTAAACCCTTGTTTAAACAGTCAATTATGGACTGATTGTGGTGGTGCTGTTCCGACACAGTGCTTGGAGAACCCTAAGAGGCATTAAAAGGCTGAGGGTCAAGTTCCCTTTAATCGCAAATTAGCGAAAATGTCACTTGAAAAGGGCACAAGCTAAAAAGCTGCTGAAGAAGCACAGCCAAACAAGAGGCACGTGGAGCTAAAAGACACAGCACCTACTGACGGTTATAATTACAACCTCCACTCCTTTGTTAATTGCGTAATAACTCATAATGATGTTTAATGTCCATTGGGCAGACTTCGTCCATGGGGTGCTTATGAAGACAGATGTGTACAAACCAAATGCATACATAAATAAATAAATAATCAACATAAACAGAGTTCTTTATTAGCAGTTCACCTAAAAAAGTTTTCTGCTGTTTACTTGAAACAGTCAAGAGCCTCATAAGTGAGGTAAAGTTAGGTTACTGCCTCGCAGTTCAAACACATTACAGCAAGTGAAGGAATGGATGTTTACTTTACCTAATATGAAACATAAAGCCCTAAAGAGATGTATAGATTGTCTAAAGGCAGTTAAAGATGTGCGAATGTCAGAGATGATTTAAGACTGATGAGACCTGCCATCGCCTGTGACCAAAACAAATTCATGTTTTTTGGAGGCCTGTTGTCAGCAGCTCATGCAGTGCAATACAGTTTCAGTATAAAGCCACAAACAATCCAAGTTTTTATTCACCCAGTCTCCAACAGCCCTCATATACGGCCAGCAATAAATGCATGGAAATAAATAAAAGTAGAATGGCTGTTGAGCCAGGCGCCATGCTGGTTAAATTTCTGTCTGGCTTGATTGCGACTTGCTCTGATGTCATGCACATATGGGCAGCGACAACCTCACGAGATCTGGGCAGCTGCAGTCTCAGAGCCAGGCACTACAGTTGCTCTCCACTGACTTCAAGACCAAGGGCATGATGGGGAAATGCCCAGCTCTCATCTGATCTAAAAGTTCAGATGTTGACTCAACAATGACGTTCTATAGAGACATTTAGTCGTCAGACAGATTAAACAGCCTACATTCATATAACAAACTGTGTTCTATGTTAATACATGACTGATTTAATTTAATCTATTAAAGTATGCAACACCACAAAAACTTCTTGTATTTGGGGTGTGAGAATTGTTAAGATATATATGTGAAGCCCTGACTGATCATTAATGACAGCTATTGCCTTGTATTTCTTTCCTCTGTGTTTGACTGCCTGTTTTTTAAATTCCTTGTAGTAGTTTGAGAGGCACACGATGCTCAGCTGGTTTATATACAACAACAAATTGATATGAAGCTGATTTACATGAGGATTTATTTAAAATAGATGTTGAGTCGTTGAACAGAAGTCACAGATCAACTGTATAGCATTTTAATAGGCTGCCCTGTAAAACAGTTGGGCTACGTACAAACTGATATGTGTCGGATAACATTTTAACAAATCAGAATCAGATCTAGCGTGATGTGGGCTTCTTTTTTTTTCCTCTCTGACCCCTGTAGCTGATCTTGTTTGCTTTCCGAGGCACAGCTCATCTGGAACCCGTCTACTGAAACACTGTATGTTCAAACATACAGTTGAACATACAGTACAGAATGGTATACTTGCTCATCACTGTTAATTAGGATGGGTAATGTATGCTTGTAAAATATTTTCCTGCTTTTTAAATTTCAGTTTTTGGAGCCCTTAAGCACAACACAATCCCTCGTAAAATGTTATTCAAAATGAACTGGAAGTTATATTGATAGGTCTTAATCTATAATCATAAAACAGCATATATAATTACTATCGACATTATAAACAAGAGCAGTACAACCTAATAACTTACAGTAATGTTACAAAAGGTTTGATCATTTACAAATGAGACTGTTTTAGAACAAGAGTACTTTCACACTTAGCCATTAAAGTTATAAACATACCTTTTTTTTCTCTATTTCAGCCCTCCGTCTACAGGCAATAACAGACTAAAACACTGTTTATCTCCCCACAGAACAGAGCTTTTCCAAATCAATCTCCAGAGTGTTAATCTCAAAACACCAGCTTGGACTTTAAGCGTGTAAATGGAGCCCTGGGAAGGTCGAGCCCTCAATGCTAATAAAGACGACGACTTTTAGTCATTTCTACCGCGAGACTGATCCGTTTAAATGTCAGCATATCTGAAAACAGAGATGATCTCAGAGAGCAGAAGGAGACTGATCATAGGTTTAACAGGCTGACACGTCTTGACCACAGTCACAGTGGATTGTGTGGCAGAGTAGTGAGCACAATGGGGGTGAGGTGAGGGTCTGCCAGACATTTACAGATATCCTGCAGAACTGTTTTTCACTGTGGAGGAATTCCCTTGGTGGTGGTTTAAATAAAACGCTGCTATGACTTTTTTTTCAGATGAGCACACTGGCTTCTTACCTCCCAATAGAATAAGGTTCAATAGGACACTTGACAGACAAGGCACATCGATTTTTCACCCCTGAGACGTTTTTGTCATGTCAAGATAACGAATCAAGCACAGAACCATAAGACTCTGCGATGTTGTTTCAATCAAAAGGGAAAATGCACTTGATGTCAAATATAGTTATTTCATTAGAGAGGTTAATTCCCCTTTGCATATACCATTGTTTGTGGTTTTAATTGGCTGAAATGTGTAAATTAACTTTTAATATAAGGACATCTCTGAAAATCTTCAAGTAGTTCCACGGAAACTCCCTATTAACTGTTCTAAATGAATGCACTGTAGCCCGTATCTACAATGAGCAGCATCGCAGTCAGCTGGCTGCAGACACGCAAATGCTTGACATGAATGAAATAAAAAATCACCCTCTGAACACCCTCTGCATCACCCTCTGAACACCAAAGGGTGGCGCTTGTAACATACAAGCTGCAACAAGTGGCCTACACTCTGGGCTGTGGTGAACTAAAGAGTAGGTAACTAAAGAGTCCACTGGCTGAACTGTCCATGGGATAACTTAGAAAAAAGGTGAGTAAATCCAGTTTGGTTTTAAAAAGCTGGGTAAGCTGACTTTAAGTGTGACTCTCTACTACAGCCTGCTTCACTGTCCCTCTGAATGAACTCTGATTTTGTAATTTTTTATTTAATATTATTTAGGGACAGTGGCTTGGCTAGTTAGCTAGCTTGTCTTGTTCTTTAAACATGCTGTGAAATCACATTTTCTGTTTGTCGACCGTATGCAATGTTATCTGTTTTGGATCTCGCCAGCACAACATTGGTTGTCTGGCCAACAGCTGAGTTGAACGGTTCAGTGAGCTGAGCTGACTGGTTTATCTCCGATTGCTAAGTCGTATCTGAGGTTCATCCCATTTACTGGAGTGTCGGACAACGTTTCTGTTACATAAGAACCTTACCGGTTTGTAATGAGTGTTTCATTCCAATTCCTCATGAGACTGATCAATGATGGTTTAGTTATTTTTGTTTTCCTTCAAAAGAAAGTGGTGCAGCCTAACTTCAAAGAGTGCAAATAATGAACTCCATTAGACGCCAAAGAGGTTCTGTTTTCCTGTGCCCATTTGAAGGTTGGTTGGTTTGTCAGCAGGATTACACAAAAACTACTGAATGCATTTCCATGAAACTTGGAAGGAGGATGGGTATTAGCCCAGAATAAACCCCATTAACTTTATTGCGGGGAATCCAGATAAAGGGACATATCTAGGAATCCACTTTCTTTGGGCGTTTTTTCTACATTTCTGTTTATTTCTCAGGGAATATCATACGGATCTAAAAAAAATAATAATTAACGTATAGAGTATTCTTAAGAATAATGTACAAAATCGATAGATTTTCACCTAAACTTATTAAACAATATATATAATAAGCATGACCCACTCTTCTGCATATTGACACTAGCATCTAGGATAAAGCACTTGCTCAGAGTGCAGTGGCAACCTTTAAAATTGGAACCTTGTATATACTCTGCCATTGTGAAAATCAATCATTAATTTCAAGAACACCCTGCCTTCGTCATCAGCTTTGGCCTGCAATTTCATAAACTTTAAATGCCCAACGTGTTTTTTTCTCACTGCCATTTTTACTTTCTCCTTCCCCAACAGCTAGCTCTGCTTCATTTAGAAAATGCATCTACAATACCAATATTCGTAATGGTTTTGATTTAACACAGATGATTTTGTGTTAGGGGCTGCTGTCCCTTAAATGTAATGCTTACTTCTCTAAAGAAACCACATGGCTCTGGCAGTATGTTTTTCTGATGTTTAATATTTTATTTTCTGTTTGGTATTACGCAAAAAAACAAATGACTGAAGAAAAAGAGATATTTCAAAGACACGCTACCCAGGGTCTGACTTTGTCATATCCATGTGCGCTTTGATTTGTGACACTTTTTAAAAACATTTTTAGACTAAGTTAGATATCATAGGCCTGCTTTTGGCAGTAAAAAGTAGATGTCACATGCAAATATGATGATGGATATTGAGACAGATGTAGATGGATACATTAGTGGATAAATAGAAAGCAGGTCATACAGACATTTGTATTTCACTTTATTTTCCTTGTCTTTTTCTCTGTCTCTGATAGCCTGTCACATAACACAAAGCTTTGTACCCATAGCAAGACCAAGGCTTTCTGACAGTGCCTGCCATGGAAACTTCACAGAGTAAGATAACTGTGGATAGGTATTTAGTCAAGCAATACTTCTTCTGAAGGCTGCTCCTGGCTGCTGACATGTCGGGGATTATACTGAATATTTCCTGACGGGTTTCGCAGCACTAAATGCATTATTCCATGAAAATACATCTGCCTTTTTTATTTTTATTTGCCTCACACTGTAACTTGATTCGTTCTGTTGGCATTGTTTCAGGGTAAAGTAAAAGCTGTGCAAATGTTGCATTCAATCATTTTGCCTGGCTTGAAGAGGAGTGTCATTTCATAATTTGGATTTTTGTTGTCTTTAGAGTGCATGCATTATTCATAAATCCATCCTAAATAGTTTCCGTTCTGATAAGTGCAGCTACCCTACTGTAAATACAGCCATGTCGCCTCTAATGCATTTCCAATGGTGCTGCTGTGGTTTGGAAGTGGCTGCCACGTCTGCCGAGGATACAGTTTCTGTTTCCCCTTCACTCAGGAGCGACTCGGCAGCCTCCTTCTTTTTTTACTCCCATTTCCCACTTTAGCTCATCATATTTCAACAGCCACCGGAGGGGTGAGGCTACTGATTTTTACATCTGATAGCAAAGCCCCCATCGCTCATCCTCCCTGCGCTCTCTGTCTCTCACTTCAGTGGCCTCCTAATTTAATTTTAGGGGAGAAGTAAGAGCAAGCGGAGCGTGAGTGCTGAGATATTAATACTGCTTCTCCTGGAAATGATAATGATAAATTGCTATTGCACATTTGCTTTCCAATATTTGCTGAGCGAGAATTCCAGTGAGCACACGGTCATTTTGTTATACTTTGGTCAATGTATCATATCAAACATGCTTTCTCATGGACTTTATTTTATACTTCTGCAGCGTAGTCAGTGAATCCACTAACATTTGTGGGGAAATTGTCTCCAATGGAGTCACCATTACTCTAAGAATATACAGTCTTCTTGACAGAGTTATATATACTGGTTTATAGCAGTACTTGCGTCCCACCGTGTGGGTAAAAATCTGTCATTTCAGCTCAGGTCTTTGCTAGGACACAAAGTCCCTCAGGGAAATCTGCTGTGTAAATTAGTTATAAAAAGAATCTTTAACCCTGGGGTTTTTACTGCCACTTATCCTGGTCTAAATAAAGAGGGAGACAGTAACCCTTAACCCCTGAGTCGT
>CAEMYA010000024.1:838505-850146 GCA_903131615.1 Diplodus sargus
TGTGTGTGTGTGTGTGTGTGTGTGTGTGTGTGTGTGGTTACAAATTTGGAATTGGCAGGACTCTTGATTATTCTTCAGCTGCAGAGTAAATGCTTGCCAGGAGAAATACTTAAACCTCACATGGGACCTCTTTTACAAAGCTCTTCTCTTGTATCCCTTTTTATTCTTTTCTTTTTTGGTTGCACCCTGTTGTAGAGAACTGTAATGGGCTCCCAGTGTGGCAGTCTTTAAGACATGCCCGAGGCCCTTCAACCATCAGGTGTTTTTTCTTTGTTTTGTTTTTTTACCCTGCTCTCTTTATGGAAGAATCCCTTGTGATTTTGATTAGCTTGGTAGATCTTTTATGGGGGTTAGGTCACCAAAAACACAGTTTAGCACTTCTCATTTCAAGGTTTGTGTATTTAACAGCATTAATTTTTAGTGCTGACTGAAATGTGTGTGTAGATACTGAAAGCTCGTATCAAATGTCTGATAAGATTCACATCTTTGTTCAGATTCTGTTAGATTATATTCTGCTTTAGACTTTTTCTTATATATATTATGTAGATTTATCACTACAGGTTAGTGGTAAAAACTGTTTATGACTTAAGAACAGGTGTTTTGCCAGGATAATTTTACAATTCCGTTAGTCATGGGAATAGTAATAAAGCATTGAACTAATTGTACAATACCTATAGTTATGAATTACAATAGTTTACAAATAATTATTTAATTGCACAATAAAAATAGGCGTTAGTGAATTAGTTTACAAATGAAAGTACTAATCTATTAATAAAGAGACTAAATTACAAAGTATTAATTGTTTGACATTTTAATGGCCAATATAAAGAGGAATTATGAATATTATTTACAAATGAAATATTAAACAATCAATAAATTAGAAAGGGATTTACAAAAATGACATTTAATAATAAGCCAATATGTATATCATTTACAAAATTATGAATGAATCCACAAATAAATAATACATTTAAAAGCCTATTTGAAAATGTAGTTTAAAAGAAACAAATAAATAGCTGAAATTGAAGTAAGAATACAGATTTTAATCATTTAAAATGGCAGTTTCCTTTTCTATCTGCATTTCCATCCACGTGCTGCTTTTCCTTTTCCTATTAGCTGTTTGATTTGCTTAGTCATTTAGCGTCTCCACTTAGCCTCTCCATGACTCTTTGGTCGCTGAGCTGGTAAATGAGGTAAAACAATGCACATTAGCCAATGTAACAAGCTCTCTGATTGGTTATTGTTATCTGCAGTATTGATCATTTCAAAGGTCCCTGCTCACCAGTCAATGATTTTAAAAATGTTGAAACTCATTTGCACCGACAAATAATTTTTCATCACACATGTGCTTAGTTGTGAATTCAGCTGCACTAACAGCTCTTAATTTGCATACTTAATAACCAGACAGATGATTCTTGTTCAATGATCTGTTTCCAGGTATGAGTTCCCGTAAGCATTCATGCGCAACAGCACTTCAGTTAAATATAATTCAGCCGGATTCATCCATGTAAATGACAGCTTTGCGTTTTTTTTTCAGTTGTTTCATTACAAAGATCTAATTATGGTGGCATATTGCATCTGTTTGTTGTCTACACTAGACATGCGACACATTACAAGCATTGTAATGCCACAACGCGTTTACCTTCTGTTGGAGTGCTACATCGAAAAGGAATGTGTGTCGTGTCGCTCATAGTGTGGCTTTGCACTATAATCAGTATTGTTCTATCTAAAGCAATTACCGTAAACTACACAAGCACTCTCCAGAAGCACTTGAAGCACTTAAATGAACAATCAAAGAAGCAAAATGTCTTTGCTTTTTGTTTTATTGCTCCAAATGCCACCATATGTCAGCCACCCATCTTTTTTTTCACCTGTACTTGTTTCCCCAGTTAGTAGCAGCAGAGATAAGTAATAGCCCGCCTCTCCCCGCCGTTTCACCTCAATGGCTCTAAACTGTCCATACCCGTTTCCTTTGTTTGCCTCGGCCACTTTTCCTTCCTTCCCTCACTTTGTCCAAGGACACCCCTGCTGCGCTGCACTGTTCACTCCCAGTTACCTCTGCGCTGACAGATGGCATTAGATGACTGAGTTTTCCCACCCCCATGAAAAGTGCATTACTCTTCATTTTCAGCCACCTCTGACACATAGCTTGCAGACAATGCTTAAACAATTCAACAGCGGTTGTAGTGACTAAGTCCTATACTTTAGCCACTACTGGCTGCTAATTGGGTCAAATTCTTTAGATGTATACGCTGGAAAATGTCACTGAAACTTAACATCACTTTATATCATCATGCGTTAAATATATAATGCGGACTTGTGTCCATACTTCATCGTGTCCATTACTTCCAATAAGTTTCAATACAAAGGTAAAACAAATACAGAAAAATATGTTGTCAAAGCACAGTCATACTTTAAGCATTATTTGTAAGCTTGTAATATGGTAGGGCAGTGTGTAATCATTGACCTCATATGTAATGTATGTTTTCAACATGAAAGGCCCATATATGAGAAATAAAAAGTGTATGCATCACAGTGACTTTAAAGCTGCTATAGCAATTTATCAGTTGCAGGATTAGTATCAGTGGGGCATCTGCTGTAGATTTGTACATGAAAAACATCAAGATAAATTAAGGACTGTGTCCTGTGTTATCAGGTTAGAGAAAATAGAGGTATCGTTCAGTTGGTCTTTAATTCCAATTAATTCCAGTTAATTGCTGGCATAACCTGTCTTTAGCCGGTCCATAGAGGGTCAGCTGAACATGCAAAACTGTGAAATTTGTGTATAGGCAAGGATGCACTTTCAGAATCACTTAACTCAACTAATCAAATTTAGATAATGTTCAGAACTTTGTATATTTCTGCAGTGACTTGTACAAATTGTATAATTATCTTCTGTCTGGCAAGTTAGGAAACAGTCTTGTGAGACAAAGCGCAGTCCTAATTCGCAAAGTCACAAAGCTTTGCCCATGCAAGTATATATTTACTGTTTATTCATTTACTTTATCATTTTCACCTTTCAAATGATAAAATGCAGAAACACAATACTGTTTAGGGCCTCAACTATCAATTATTTTCAAAGGTGATTCATCTGCCAATCATATCCACATTGCCCAAGAAGGCATCCTCAAATGTCTTGTCAGTTTACTGTCATAGGAGTAAAGGAAGCAAGATATTTCCATTTAAAAAGCTGGAATCAGAGAATTTAGATTCAAAATGATCAATTCATTTTCAAAATCGTTGCCGATCAATATAGTAGTTAGCGGTGAATAGATTAATTGATTATATGTTGCAGCTCTACTACGATTCATAGTACATATAATTGTATAGAATTTTCATGTAATTCGTATTACTGGTACTATACTGCTTTTCACTTTGACCAGGCTGTGAATGTAACAGTGTAACTGCCCCCTCCGCTCTTCCTGCCTTTGTCTTGTTTCCTGTGGCCGCTGTCTTTACAGACGACCGTATTTTCCTCAGCCTACATTCCTGCGGTTATCTGCCAAAACGTCAAAGCCACAATAAAAACATCGGATTTAGCCCGTGCGGGACTGAAAGATCAGATTTTCTGAACCGGTGCGAAATCTATCCACAATCTGTTTCTCCTGTCAGACAGGGCACGGTGATTACATCGGGCTGTGAAGATCTGAAATGATTCAATCTAAGTGGGTAACTGTTTCAACCTGGCCTAGGACCATCCGTTTCTAGAAAATGAAATAGATTCCATTGGCAAAAACTTGAAATCAGAGTCATCTTTCTTAATCTCTTCCCGGCTTCTTGGAAACGTCCTGGCCTTTTGGAGGGAGTAATGAGCTCACAGGAGAGTTTGATGATCCATGTCCTCACCCTTTGCTCCAAATACAAGATGTGCCCGACTGCAGCCTCCCTTCATATTCAGTGAGAAGCCAGGCTGATCATTCTCTGAATCTTAGCTGCTTGGGGCACGGGCATGGCTGCTTCTGACACATGTTAGGATTATTTATGTATAGAGTAAATAATTAAACATCCGATTTAAGACCTATTTACAGAAAAAAGATGGATAGTGAATGTTTGTAAAGTACTTTGAAGGGTAATGTGGCCGCTCTGTAGAGAGCCGTGGTCTTCTTTTGCCAAAAACAGACAAGTTTGTTACATTCACTTCCTGTGTGTCACTTAAGCAGCTCAAAGCTCTTCATCTGTATGAATTGCAGATATCCGTGTTATATGATTTCATACTAAATCAAATACTGTGTGGGGAAAGCTTTTGTGAACTCTCATAAATACAAAATCGCACTGTTACCTAAAACAACCACTTCTCCAGCATGGATTTTCATTTTAATACAAAATCAATAAAAAAGCGTGCCAGCAACTGTGATATTTTGTGCATCGACTGTGAATTGTAGCTCAGCAGACCAGTGCCCGGTCTGTGAAAGGAGCGCATGGCATGCCGCGGTCTGTAAAGTTAATTGAAGACCTACGCCAGTTGTTTCCTAATGACCCAGGAACTCTGAAACAAAACACACACACACACACACACACACACACACAAACACACACACACACACACACACAAATATATACGAACACATACACATTGCCTGACTATCATCGCTGTATCAGTCATGTTTGTAGAGATGTGGCCATAGCTCATTAACTGTGGTCAGCCAGTGTGTGAGTGCGGCTGTGTGTGTATGGCCGTGATGCCTTGTCTGGGTGATTAATAGCACTTTCTTCCCTACGCTAGGTTGTGATATGAGTTTCTTATTGTCAGACACATGACCTCAATTACCACGCCAGAGATCAGACACCAGCAGCAAGAAAGCTACTGCTGCTCTGTTCATGTGGCAGAGGTTTATTACATCGAGGGATCGCAGTTGATCAAGAGGTTAAAGATGTTTACAGACTGTTAGAAGAATGGAGACGAATGCTTGTCATTTAACTCTTCCTCTGAATCTGACTACATGTATGATTTACGGGTGTGTCGTTGCACTTTCTGCGGCCACCAATAATGTACGGGCACTTTAATATTTGAAGCTGCACCCATTAATATTCTTATACTGTAAGTGAGTCAAATGTCTAATGCAAGAACCATCCCCTGTTGTAACAAAGTCTGATAATTATCACCTAACTTTTCAGTTTTCCTCTGTTCTATGGAATGTTTTTTTGTCTTCTCAGTCATTTTTTTGGAACTGTGCGGTCACTGTCACTGCTCTCATCAGCCTCGTTTCCAGCAGCTGCCAGCAGTTTCAGTGACAAAGCCTTGATAAACTCACTGCAGGGTACCTGCCCATCATCAAGCAGTAGACAAAGTCAGCGACTTACAATTGATCATAAAAGTATTTTCCTTAAACATGTGCTTGCTCTGCTTGACTTGGCATGTTAGTTCAGCGTGGCGAGGATTTGTATTTCCATCACAACAGGGCTAACTGCTTGAAGGTGTGTCTTTAGATGACGACGTGCTGTAAATGATGTTTCTCTCGTGTTACGATCACGGATTGCTCCTAACAAAGCTCTTCTAACATTTAATTTCCTCTAAATTCTTTATAGATAATGTCCATCATTATTTATCCAATAAAAAGTTGTTGGTTTTTTTGAAGCAACTGAAGAGATAGGTGTAGAAGCTTCAAAGTATGAAGACTTTTAAAAACATCTTCCTCACTCGTCTCCTGCACAAACATGAGTTCAATCAATCAGTCAATCAATCAATCAGTCTTTATTTGTATAGAACCAATTCTTGACAAAAGTAATCTGATGACACTGTTCTGCATTCCAGAGATGGTCCTCGCACTGCTTGGTTCAATTAGGCATGCTTAATCGAGCAACAGAGATGCAAATCACTGTGGTGCAGCTTGATTCAGCACGGCCGAAATGCCAACGGAAAAGCCCCAGAAGTGGAGCATATAGCAGCACAAGAGTCAACCAAGAATTAGTGAGAATAAAACTGTGCTTAAAGGAACGTAAATACTGGGCTCACAATCATAACAGAATTATGACCCCAGATGAGTGCTAATGTTACACCATGTCTGTGTGTAATAGGGAATAGTCAGAAATTATATAATACAGCTTTAAGGGATAGTATTTTGGAACTCTTGTGCATTAATGATAATAATAACAACAATCAGTGTTCCCAAAACAGTATGAATGTCGCAGTGGACCAGTGACAGGCACAGTGTAAAACTTGCCATTTGCTCACACATTGGTTTGGTTTGGGCAAAGTAACGGCTCGATTAGGTTGAGGAAAACAAGTATGTTATTTGTGTAACTTAAGTTGTACATGTTGGTACACACAACTACTTAAGTTACCTAATGCATGAGTAAACAACTGACTGTTGACATCTTGGAACAGTTGTCTCCTGAATGAAAGTCCTGTGCTTAACCTTAACCTAACTGTCAACCCAATCCTCCCTATGCAGATTTTGGTGCTCATTGGCTTCCTTCTTTGCTGCAACCACTAGAGGTTGTTCAGACTGCAAATGTAAATATGGATCTTACTGAGCTGCTTGCACGATCAACCTACATTGTTGTTTTTCTGATAAGGACACCCTTGTTTCATCAGGTTAAAGATTTTTGTAGTTGCTTGTGCATTGCAGTTTGTATTCCTCGGTTAACAAAAGAAGAGTCTGGAATATGCAGACAGGGCGGCAAATTCGAGCAAAAACATCAATAAATCAGTGGAGAAATGTATCAGATGGAGATGTTTTCATGCTATTCGCGAGGAGTCAATGGATAATTTGATGTGTATGAAAATGACGGCCATCACAGTGTTTCACGGGAGCTGCAGCAGGCTTCACCACATTACAAAGCCACTATATATTGGCATTTTCTTAGATTTTTCACCCATTTGTGAACTTTTTTGAAAGCACAATAATTAAAGTTTTTTTTATTTACAAAAATGTTCCTCAAGAACTCTGAACTTTAAATAACTGCGTGAGGCGGCATCATACTGTTTTCTCGAGATTATATGTCTCAAACCTTACGAGAAGAACCTCACTCCAGTCACAAATATTGTGTGGGCTGTTTAAAGATGTTTCAAAAAGTGCCTCCAAACTTATTGAGAACACTCCTAAAAATGTATGTAGTGCCAAAGACATCTCAACATGCCTTCAGAAAATACGCAGAGTGGATGTGAATATGATTAGCCTTATTTAGCTTCTCCCATGTCTGGCTCACTTAGTGAACTGTCACATGGAGAATTTTGCGAAGACCAGTTTGCTTGAAAACAGCTTCAAAATAATTAGGTGCTGTGGAGTTCTGTCAAAACACTCTAACGGCAATTAAAATTCGAATATGCTTCAAAAACACCTAAAGGTGACATTACGGAGCTTGTTAAACTGTTAAATGTCAGATCAAATTGAAAATACCCCGCACAGATGGAAATGTCTGACACCAGCAAAGGTCTACAGCAAACATTTTCACTCAGACAGTCATCTCGTCCTATTGTTTCCTGGATCAATCTATCTATTTATTTCCCTCTCTGGTTATTTTTTTTCTCTGACTGTGGCTCTCACACCACCCTCCTTACCTTCTCTCTCAATTAAATCACAATGACCTCCTTCCTCAACCTCAGCACCCTCCCCCACCGAGTCAGGTGTCAGCTCTCGAGCAAGCTCCAGCGCGGCGTTGCGTGCTGGTATGTGTGTAAGTGTGATCGCCCTGCCAGCAGCCAGGTAAAAATAGGTGCCTTATTTATTCTATTAGGGCCTGTCATTTTAACAAAGAAGCAGCAGAGAAAGTCTCGCTCCGGGGGAGGAGAGCAGAGCAGAGGAGGAGGGGGAGGACAGCAGTGAGGAAGAGCAGGAAAGACACGGGAGAAATTATTAGCAACTCGGCCTGACCTCCGCAAACCCTCTACACCCGCACACAACACGCAGGCCTCAGATTAGCACCACCTGCCCTGCCTGGTTACCAGCTGGGAATTATGCAACAAGCTTCTTTATATATCAGTCTTTCTCTTTGCCATATTTTATGCATCTGTGTTGTGGTGATTTTAGTATAGTCAACATTTAGACATTTTGTTTGCTTGGATGAACTGCTGGATGATATTTTCTGAAATCTGTATCAGATAAGTAATTGCGTGGATCCTGATAACAAATGTTTTTTTTTTCCTAATACATCAGTACTAGAGATGTTCTTTGTCTCCCTCCTTTCACATGTTTGTCTCGAATAATCACATTATGAACAATAAAACCATCTTAGCCTGATCATCTGAAGAGATTCTCACATTTTGTTTTACAGTATAGAATATGTCATACACCACTGTTTGAATTTAAAAGTGTCCATATGTCTTTAAAATTGGCTAAATGGCCCTAAAGACCTGGGAACCTTAAACTTTGTTACATCAAACATGGAGACTCCTCTGCTTAAGTTGCAAGCTTTTCTTACTCTGACTTTATAAAACTTAAGCTGAAGTGAAACACAGTGGTAACAATGTTAATATCATGTGACTGTGATGTTGTCTGTTTAGAGCCCAAAGCTCTCTACTCATACATTTGTGCTTCATAAACAATTACGCCGGGGTTCATTTGAGAAGATTAACTTGCTGAACAAAACGTGTAAGTATCATAAACTTGGCCACTGTTTTTTTTTTCTGCAGTAATCCAAAATGCTATTGCATCATCATCCTAGACTTTTTGTCATTTTTCAGAAATGTTACAAAGTATGAGCTTATAGAAGCAATATACACTATTAGTTGTAAATGAAAAAAAAGAACACTAGGTGAACACTAGGTTGTAAAAGAGTTGAGACACTGATGTAGAAAAGGGAATACAAGTAGACTGAATCCTTCCTCCACTCTCGAGTCAGGAAGCTGCCGTAGCTGTTTCTACAGGAACAGTAAATTTAGCATTTGTAAAGTCGACTAAAGACATATGTTGATTTAAGAGTTGTTATATATGTCGATCGACATACAAAAAGCTATGCAACTAGCTTGTTGTCATCCACATTTTGTTTGTTTTGGAACACAAAGACACCATCCCCAGGTGTTAGCATTTAATACATTTGTTTCATCTTCAAGCCCTAGAAAAAAAATCATATTAGTACATCTTTTTCAGCTGGACAGAATCGGCTCCAGATGAATTTTTACAAAAAGACACACATTAACATTGCCCACTGTGATAATAGTAGTGCCCTGGCTGTGTAGAGCTAGGACCCATGATTACCCATGAAAAACACAATAACGTATTACATACTTGTTTGTCAGTGTTTTGTGTTACCCTGTTTTGTTTTGTTTTAAAGTTGCACCATTCCAATGTCAACACAGAAGTTATACTCTGTGAAATAAAATGTTTTCCGAGCACATGTCATATTGTGAGCCTTAAGCCTAGGGCTACATACACACTGCAATAAATATTCCACATGTTCCAAGCTCATCCTTGGTCTCCAAAGGTCTGTCAGAGTCCTGCACTTTTCAGCCAAGGAAGTACTGCCTCAATATTTTTGTTTAAAATCTAGAAAAAGCCAAAGCCCAGGAAAGTGTCACATAGACTTTTCATAGAATGTGCAGGCGTTGTCTCCCAATACGATTGCCTGTAACCATTAGTAACCATTTCCAACCGAGAAACTGCACGGCGACTAAATCTTAAAAGCAGGTATAATTGTTCCATTGTGACTTGTTTTAAACATCCAGGATGAAGACAATCAGCAGCACTTTTAACCAGGGGGAATAATAGACATGCCACCAATAAACACTCACCCTACACACAGTCTCAGCAGGGAGGAGATGAGTCAGTGCTTAGGCTTTTAAGTTTTCAAAAGTGCAATATTCTTACCCTCTAATAGCTAATTATTCCTTATCACCTTTTTTTCATCATTGTGTTTTATGACAGGCTGTCACAGCACGCAGCCGTAGCAGATATACACCAGGGATTCTTTTTGTTATTTTTTTCCACCAGTATCACTGTAATTATCACTTAATGCAATGACAACAGAGGTCAGAAAACGTGTGTCATAACAGAAACATGATATTTCCATAATGAGTTCAATAACATCGAGATACGAAAACAAGATCTCTCGTCTGCAAAAACAATATATCCAGTGATGACTTAATAGAAATCTTATCAGATCATTGCTGATGAAAGATAATAATTCATTTTAATTTTAATTAATTAAAATGCTGTTGAAGCCTTAGACTTAAGTACAGTACTGGCTTTATATACAAGTCTTTACCATATATAACCTTACATACAAAATGCTAAGCTTTATATACCCTTCTTAAACAGCATGTTATTGTCCTTTATTCCATGTCACTATTGAACAAACAAGATGATCAGTTGCAATGGTAAGATCTCGTCATACTGTATGTCCTTGCGTTTGCAGTGGTTCGGCTGAAGGAAGTCTAAAGCTGCAGGACGTTATACTACCCGTGGTCTATATATGATTTGATGGTTTGCTGAGTTGCTGCGGCCTGCTGATTTTGTTTTGTTTTGTAGATGCATACTCGTCATATTGTGTCCGTTATATTCAGAAACCCTTGCTTTCACTGTTTTCCTCTGGACAGGCAGGAGGAGAGATTTCTGGAAACAATGAAGCAGACGCCCACTTAACCTGCCTCATTTCATTTGATTAGTATATTTGGCATCCTTGGCAAATGTGAACTCTGAGTATGTATTATGAAATTGAGTATTTTAGTTTGTACATTGGATGTTGTATTGTCCTTTTTTTAAAGAGTTGTTAAAATACAATGATGGAAGAGACAAAAACATATGTTGACAGAATTTGAATAAAAATAGCTTTGTCCTGGATGATTCTCTTAGGTGCGCTCCACTGCCTCATTATTTTTGTGCTGTTTTTAGAGAAAATTGCAACCCCCCTTGTAACACAATAACAGGAACTGAAAACAGAAGTAAACAAGTAAAGAGTGGGTAAAAATTAAAGAGAGCTTCTAGTATTTTCGGCAACTGGGCAACCGTACACAGAGTGGACAGTCAGCTTCCTGCACAGTATACTGGGCTTGAGCATTTATATGTGAATGGGCATGTGATGTGACCTGTGCATTCGAATGTGTGGAATGTGCCTTTCACTCAAGTTTAAAGCATCTGCACTGTGCGACAGTCCCACTCAGTGTTGAAGTGAGACACACACCACTTGACATGGAAGCAGAGTTTTGTGGTTATTGTGGTTATTATTTTGTCAAACTATGAAAAATCTGATAAACATCATTGACAAAAAAAAGGGGTTTAAAACCAGTAATTTAAGATAGCCATGTTGAACTGCAACAAACATCTGCAGAAACTGCTTGGGTAAATGGCTCATTAGAAAGGGGCAGAGATACAGTGGGTTTTTGCTGGGGGTGAGCACTTTCTTAATCAAAAGCATTCAAATTGCTGCGTCAGGATTTTGAAGATCTTGGTCTTTATTTATTTATTTTTTATTTTTTATTTATTTTTTGCAAAGCATTTTTCTTCCAACCTCTGTCAGCTTGCTTGAACAAGAAGGAGGTCTGGCCACACGAGATTAGTCATTCAAATCAAAAGAAGTGGGTACTTAAGCCGGACAGGATGGCCACCACAAGAAAAAGGCCCCTGCCACACAGTTAATACTTAAAGTAAGAAAAATACATCACGCAATGGCACCAGACAGACCGTTTTATCAATAAGGACATTTTATTTAGTAGAATGTATAGCAATTAGTATCTTATTTTAATGTTATGTGAGTAGTGTTTATT